>JANBPK010001318.1:0-25991 GCA_027579435.1 Candolleomyces eurysporus | reverse complement strand
TCTTTCGTTCTGCTTCACCCCGCCTCATTTATCTCGTTTCGTCCATTCCGTACAATCGAGTCATGTTGAACGAGCCATCGCTCTAGGTCCCTCAAATGTCGAATCATAACACCGGACCGGGCCTTCAATCCGGTGGAATGACGCTTTACTACTTCCAACCTAACCCGCCTACGAAAAATAGGGATATCGTTCCGTTTGCTAAGGTGTGTTGCGCTCATCCAGCTCTGTCCAGTCGTCCTTCCAATCACGTTTTTGAACCTACGACGTACTCATTAACACCCCGCTTTCCAGGGTTTCCGCATGATTCTAGGTGACCCAATGCGTCGAAGAGACAACATCGACCCAAGAAAGACTGCTTCCAAGGCTGATACGTTCCGATGCTTCCACGGAGACGATCCTGGACCGTTTGGGTCGCCTGGAAATGGGCCGGAGGACAGCGTTGGGTTCCCGATGAAGCAATGTTCTGGAGGAATTCGGTCCAATTTCTTCTTCCCTCAGTGCGTATTAGTCAGTCTGGTTCGATATTAACGACGGGCTGACTTTTTGTGTTGCTATCTGCAGATGCTGGGACGGAGTCACCCTTGACCCGCCTGACCATGCTGTACGTCTCTCTCCCTCCCTTCCTCCATCCACACCCGCACTTACCTTATGATCCATACTCGCTCTCGACCGATATAATTCCAGAGCCATGTTGCGCAACCGGAAGGCACTCCTGGCGCTGACGGACTTCAATTCTTTGGCACCGACTGTCCGGCTTCGCATCCTGTCCGACTTCCCCTGTTGTTCATGGAGATTGTTTGGGATACGAGGCCTTTCAATACGCCTGAGCTGTGGCCCAAGGATGGGAGCCAGCCGTTCGTGTTCAGTATGGGTGATCCGTGAGTCATCTCGTCTGTCTCTCGGTTTCTGCCTATCACCACCTTCCTCCTCTGCCTGCTTCATTTCTTCTTGTCTAATTGCCCCGCCCTCATTCATTCGTTTGGTTTTCGAAATTGACACGCTTTTTTCAAAATAGGACTGGATTCGGCCAACACGCCGACTACGTCTTCGGATGGGAAGGCGACTCTCTCAAGCGTGCGATGGACGTATGCACAGGCGCGACCGGGATTCCAGACGACTGCCCCCGCCTCACCCAACAAAGCACACAGGAGATGAACGCGTGTAGACAAGCTGTGAAGGTGGAAGAAGAGGTTGAAGGCATATGTGCGTACTTTCGCTCGTATACTCGACATCATGTTTTTTNAATTTCTGATCATCCCTCCCGCAAATCGACTCGAATCGATACTATGTATACAGACCTCGACAAACTCCCTGGGTGCAACCCGCTTCAAGCAGGACCCGCACCCGCCACCATGATCCCGGAAGCGAATTGCAACGCGATAACGACGACGATTACAGACGCTCCTCTGCCCACTGCTGATCCGGAGATTATCATCCCGCCTTGGAGCGTGTGTTGGGACGGACCTGGGACGCATACTTTGGCGCCTAATTGTCATCCGGCTACTACAACGACAGCTACGGGGCCTGAGAAGACGGTTCCACCTGCTGTCATCACTCCAATTGCGTGAATAGGACGAATGCATATGGATGGGTAGAGGTGGAGGACCTCGACCTGGATGGATGCGTTTTAGCTACGGATGCGAGGCGTTAGTCCTGGTGACATACGAAGACGCTTGTGTATTCAGTTTCTCTCTGCTGTAGTAAGATGTTTGATACGAGCGTGTTCATACCTTTATTCCGCATGAATATAACGGCTGCTCACTAAACATAAGAAAGGAGTGTCTATGTCTTTATTATCGTCCGCCTCCGTGAGGACAAAGCAAAGAGGCCATTGCCTTATCTCAAGCCGACGTTATCCCATGTCTCTAGGCGACTGGTTCTAATCATGCCCGAGTAATAGATGAATCGAATGAATAACGAAAAAAAGCAGATACCATATTGAATGGGTAGCGATTGGGAATCCATACGACTCTGTACAGCGGTCGCACAGAAGCCGCAGAGGCGGAGAAACCCAACAGCATTATCGCTGTTTTCAAGATTGTTGGCGCGGCTGCGGAAGCGCCCGCAAACACAAAATCCGCGCGCGATTTGGGTCGTCGATTGGGGCAGTCCATAGCTCAACAACGGGTGGACGATCTGTACTTCACTGGATTTTGTAGTGAGAACGATGTTGTATGGCGGAACCGATCGGTAGAGCAGTCGAAAGGAATCTCTGTTTCATACTGGCCAATAAGCCTCTTTCAAATCTTCAGGATGCCCTTGAGACGCACCTCCCGAGCCTCTGTCCCCCTCTATCATCACATACACACCCCAACGATCTCAATACCTATCTCCCCCAGATCTTGCAGCACAGCACCTATCTTAGCTCTTCATTCGGGTTTCAGTCTGCGGTACCGATCGAAAGAGATGGTTTGCCTCCTGAGACAACAGCCTGGGATGTGGCTGCTGCGGTTGGGATCTGGCTAAGGATGCTGTTCCGTATATCACGCAGTCGGGGGCGGGGGCACAGATGAGGCACAGCAACCCTGTGACCAACGGCGGGCGAGCTTGAGCGGACCTCAGGATTGCAAGGGTTGGGATACCAACAGGATCGCCGGTGAATGGTGCTGAATGGGATGGAATAGGTGGGAGAAAGCCAGGAGCGCCAGGCTGAACAGCTCGAGAGCATGAGGCTATCCTGGCGCTGCTGTCCGACATCGTGTTGAAGCTGTTGGTTCATTGCGAAGAGCAAGCCCGGGTACACCTGCCAGCCCTCGACCTCCGGGAGACGTTGAATGCAGCAAATTGGAGCACATAGGGAGTCTTGAATTCGAATTCTTTGCCTTGATCAAAGGGACAACTTGCATCAGGCGACGTCGTTCCCCGAAGTGAGCAATGAGGCAGATGTTGGACGAACTGCATCTTACAGCCACATGACCTCGGAAACATCGGTCTACCGTTCACCTGCTGTTGCCAGATTTGCCTCATGCCGGAAGGATGTATCGGATAAAAAGGGCTGTATACAGTCATCAATTACAAGTGCTGACGGATGAATCTTCATCTTCGTTCTACAGCAACGGGAAGCAGGCTGACAGTGACGGCGAGTAAAAAAGTTCACGACCCGACAACTTGGAAATTAAAGTCGGTGTGATGCAACTCAGTGCAGCAAATTAGTGTCGCTGCAGCTTCATTGGATCTAGGTCCCGAAAATGTTACTGCATGTGCCGTGGAAGAACTCTAACGCAAGTCGGAGAGCCAAGTGTGGGTTGGATTCAGTGGGAGCTATCCCGGGAGTTCCTGCTCCTCCGAGCTTCTACGCGCGAACCGAGATACCAACCCCATTAATTTGTGAGCAATATTGGCCCTTGTGTGGTATGTGCATACGAGATTCATTAGTCTCCCTGTCGTCTCCGACTTACCATTTCCCCGTCAATCGCCATAGATTGGAAATGACACAAATATGTATGCTGTAATTCATTTACAGCACAAGCATGTTCTAGTACGATATGAATGTTCAGTGACCGTCCTCGCAGTAATCCTGTGCAAATGATGTGCAGCGCATTAGCGCCTTGCTTGCTATATCCCTGTATAAAAGTGTCAGCACCTTTCATCAACCAAGTCCCACTCTTCCTCGGTTCAGGACCGCAAGCTAAACCATGATGGATGAAGATAATAGGTACGTTTGCACCGTCCACCAAAGATACTTGACACTGAACATACCGTTCCTAGCTCTTTGTTTAATGATCGAGGCGGCGAAAGGTAAGTGCTGCATCTTTAAGAAATGACAATGTCGTAACATTGCTCTTCAAGTCAATTTTATTTGGCGGGTAGGGACGATCCTTTGGTAGCACTATGTTACTATTTTCATCTCTATGGCCCCTCTAGATGTTTTTCTCCAGCAGATAGCTGATGTCGCCGATGGTGATCATAGCTCTTTGAAAATACCCAGACTTGTGATATTTGGTCTCGCAGATGAGCCAGATAGAAAATGCTTTCCACTTGTTACAGTGTCCCCAGGGCGATGGAAAGTCGAGGGTTCCATAGAGCTGTGAGTAGTCATTGATTCACTTTGAACGCACAATAGAAGCTGATGGCAGTTGCAAGCCCCAAAAGCATGAAAGGAATCGTAATCATTGCCATGTCCGAGGGCCGGAACATGGCATTCACGCATTTGGACTGCATTGAGACGCAAAATAGAGGGAATGGCGAAGAATCCGGTACGAACGGTGATGAAATCAAGGACAAGGCGTTGGCACTGATCTGGGGGAATTACAGATCATATCCAGGATATGAAGACATGTGATGAGCAAACATGCCTGACAATATCGTGGAAGATATGCGAAATACCATTCGAGCCTCTGACAAGGGGGGAGGGTGAGTAATTATATCAAATGGAAGAGGGAACAACTTTATTCACGCGATCCATCCAGACACCCTGACCTTGCTGAGCAGCATTAAGGCCAGGCGTAGGCAGGTCTTTGGGCCGTCTATTTCCGTCTCCGCTCTTTGGGAAGCAGTTGTACGACCTGAGAGAGCGGAGCTTCTTAAGTCGCTCAATTACCTTGAAGCCTGTTTCAAACGTAGCTTTAAACGTACAGGTGACCTGTCCAACATCAGTGAATCAATTTCAGCAACACAAAGGGCAGTTGAGCTCACTCCAGCTGGTCACGCAGACCTCCCTGTTAGGCTGAGGAACATGGGCCACTCATTCGCCGATCGCTTTGAGCGCACAAGTACCCTCTCTGACATTGCTGAAGCAGTTTCAGCATTGCGACGATCGGCCGAGTTGACCCCTGCTGGTCATCCAGACCTCCCTGGCACGCTCAACAACCTGGGAAGGTCGCTCTCTCGTCGCTTCGAGCGCACCGGAGCCCTCTCCGACATTGCTGAATCAATTTCAATCCAACAACAAGCAGTCGAGCTGACTCCTGCGCGTCATTCAACCCTCCCTGGCATGCTCTACAACCTGGGAAACTCATTCTGGCATCGCTCAGTCCTAACACGGAGTGGTAACGACTTGAACATAAGCATTGCCCTTTTCATCTCTGGAGCTACCCGTGGTTATGGNCCCCCCATCAGTGAGATTGGAAGCAGCCAGACGTTGGGCTTCCCTTTCCTACAAGCGTCATCCTGATTCGCCCCAGACCCTCACTGCCTTTAATACAGCCATACAGCTCATGTCCTTGGTTGCAAGCCTCGATCAAACTGTGCAACATCGTCACGCGATACTGCAGAATATCACTGGCTTACCTTGCCAGGCTGCCGCCGCCGGGTGTTCACTTGGGAGAGCCGACAAAGCCTTGGAATGGCTCGAGCAAGGTCGCTGCCTCGTTTGGAACCAACTAAGCAATTTGCGAATGCTGCTTGTTGATCTTCACAGATCCAATGAAAGCCTTGCACAACGTCTTTTGGATGTTTCAAGGCGACTGGAAGATTCTGGTTCGCGTCAGGGTTCTCATATTGGCATGTCCATATCAGAAAAGGTCTCACTAGAGGATGAAGCGCGAGTGCATGTGGAGCTTGCAAATGAGTGGGAAGAACTTGTCAGCACGGTGAGGCGTACCGTGACAGGCTTTGAGAACTTCCTCCAACCATCCCCATGCTCCACCCTACTTCAACATCTCCCAGACTCCGGACCTATCGTCGTCATCAATGTTCACGAAGACCGCTGTGACGCCATTGCGCTTCAAGCTGGACTCGGGCAACCTCTCCATATCCCACTCCACAGTTTCTCACAGGAGAAGGCCGAGACATATTCCAGTGCTTTGAGCACCCTTTTAGTACAGAAAGAGTTGCGTATGCGTACAGTCGAGATGGATACAGACGAGGAAGAGGATGGGCTGACAGCGAGAGCTGCACGACCATGCGTTGATAATCCACTGCGTGACGGAGTTGTTGTTCGAAATATCCTTGGGGCACTGTGGAAGGAAGTGGTAAAGCCGATATTGGACGCCCTAGACTTTTCAGTGAGTGAATCTTGTCGGATATTGTTTCCCTATTCTGATCCCTTGTAACAGAGGTTAGAAGCATCGTCCGGAAAGGAATTCCCAAGGATTTGGTGGTGTCCAACAGGACCTGTGTCCTTCCTTCCTCTTCACGCAGCTGGAATATACAGAGGAAAGGACGCTGACAACATCCTCAATTACGCTGTCTCATCATACACACCATCCGTCACTCTACTTGCCGATCGAGTCAAGAACAATCGCCCGATTGATCAGAATGTCTCTGGCTTATTCCTAACAAGCCAACCGAATGCACCTGGCTTTTCTCGAATCCCTGGAGTCACAAGGGAGGTTAGATCGATCCACAAGCAGGCTGTTGAGCATGGAGTGCGAGTACTAAACCTCGAAGGGAGCGATGCTACAATCGACACGGCTCTTCAGCACATGGAAGAGTTCAGCTGCATCCACTTAGCTTGCCATGCATCGCAAGATCAAAACGAGCCACTTCAAAGTCGATTCCGATTTCATAGCGGTCCCCTCGATCTCTCAACAATTATTCGGAAGAATCTCAAGAACGCCGACCTTGCTTTCCTATCGGCATGTCAAACCAGCGCCGGTGAGGAGAAGCTTTCCGAGGAGGTGGTCCATCTGGCTGCTGGGATGCTCGCAGCTGGATATCGTAGAGTGGTAGCCACGATGTGGGCCATTGACGATAAGCATGCGCCAGAGGTTGCGAGTGACTTCTACAGTTACCTCTTGGCCCGGCGAGTCGAAGGTGATGGCAGCGGATTTGACGGATCGCGCTCTGCCTATGCCCTGCATCACGCCATAGAACAGTTGAGGAAGAGACTTGACGATTCCGAACAGTCTTTGCTCACTTGGATCCCTTATGTACATTTTGGTTTCTGATTGATTCATCATTCAGTGTCGTTTATATTCATGCTCCATTTCATTTCNTTTTTTGTAAGTTACGAAAACCATCGTCTACAAGTTCATCTCTGCGGTATTGCTCCACCAAGTACGTCCTCAATAGTAAGTGAAACAGGTGGGTTCCTACCATCCAATATTCCCTAATCCCTCCTCGTAAGAATCCTACTATCTCTGAACGCGATAATCACTCACCCTCGTTGCTTTGGTTTTCCTGTGAGCTGAAGGGCTGAGCGGTGTCCTGGCACCGATACATCCGCTCCAGCTCTTCCAGTTGAGCCAGACTTGGCATCAAAGTAGGGGTCATCAGAACGATGAGCTCGACGAAGAGGACCCCGAGGTAGACGAGTGAGTAGAAGCCCGTGTGAGGCTGGAGCTGGTAGATGTGCGAGTGAGAGTCGATGTGGTCGAAGCGTGTGGTAGGGTCGTCGTAGGAGATGCGGATGAGGAGAACGCAGGATGATTTTACGGAGCATATTTTGAGTTAGATCCGATCGAGCTCCTTTGCATGATGACTTACAGCTGGGAATCTTATCCAATGGTCGTCCACTCATTGTGGTATTCGGGATGTGAGGTGATATCGTGATATCGATAAAACTTCTGCTACGACTACGTCCGGTGCTCCGGTCGTCGCTCCAGTCGTCGCTCGATGGGGATGATGAGCTGGATGATAAACCTGCGAATGACGCTTTGATTGTCGGAATTTCGACAGCTGCGTCAGGACCAGAGAGGCAGCAAGGAATGGAGGTCAACAAGGAATTGAGATGCAGCAAACTGTCATACACGATCGATTCCGTCATCTGCGGGGTGCTTGATACTTGATCAGTATCAAAACATCAAGTCCATAGACTTGAACGCATTGTCTAAAGGCTAAAGGAAAACCGCATGGCATTCAACAACACTGGAAGATGAAAGAAGACAGAAGCGTACGCGTAATAATCGCACCTTCTCAACCGAACTCCTCTAGCGCACTTCCGCCAATCCTAACCAAGTTCCATACGGCACCACCAAAAGCTCTCCACACCCAACTGGCCTCTCCCATGCCCGAACTCGACGTCCTAGGGGATAAAGGCGAGGCAAGCAATGATACTGATAGTTTATCCCATCTTCTCGTCTTGGGTCTGCCCTTTTTCATGTGGCGTTCGTCGGTGGGAGCCACAAGACTGATACGGAGTGGTGGAAAGACGAGCGTGCGGCCGAGGCAACGAGTTGGGCGATGGGAATGACGATTGGTCGGGAGGGCGTGAATAAATCATTTCGCAGGGTATAGAGCTACGCAGCGCGATAAGTAACGAGAATGAGTGGCGAAAGGGAGATAACGCACCGTAAGCATCCCGTCCGACGCCTCCTTCGGTTCCAATTGTAGAGGACTGGGACCCTCCAGTCGCCAACTCTATTCGCTAGGGTCGAGCGTAGGCTGTTCGCAGGGCAGATGCGCAGGAATTTTTGAGGTTGAGGGTAAACAGGGCGAGTTCGAGCCTGGCTAAACTCATGAATTAGCGTCTCCGAGTCAGGCCAACCACAACCCCCCCCTCCTTGGCACATGAACCGGGTTTGCCTCACGATCTCATGAGCCCCTGGTTGCTAACGTTTCCATCCTCCAAAGAATCGGCTGTAATGCTGCCATGACTATCTGGCGGTCTCATAGAGGGGAGAGAGGAAATGGAGGTTCAAAGGAAGACGGGGAGTGCCAATTGATGGTCACCGCACCGCCTTCTCCATTTGGATGAGTCGGCATTCGGCCGAGTTCCGCCACCTTCCACAGACGTTTTGAGGACCACTTCCCAGACGGCGCAACGGACCACCTTATATACGCAGAGTATGAATTTACGGAGACATATTACCTTTCCCCCTTTACTCCCTTTGACTCGAGAAGTCGTTTCCCACTCGCGTTCGTTTCGATATAATTCGCCACTTGTTGTCTTCATCGTCGTCGCTCACTCTACAGTAGACATACCTTTGAATACACTCGTTTCGTCGTCCGCCTTACGCCATTCTTGATGCTAACAGTCACTAGGACTTCAAGTCATCGTTGTCTTGTACCACATCATCCCTCACTCCCCCTTGTTAGATGTGCCACCAACCGTGCTTTGCGTCCACGCTTTTTGTGCTGGACATATATATCCATTCCATTCCTTTCCAGCTCACTCCACATTGGCATCGACGATCAACATGTATCACCCTAATTTTATCGAAGCGAAGCTCCCTTCGTGAAGCCCTCAGGATGACCACTGCGTAGCCTTTTCTCCCTGCTTATCCGTTGGCACTGCTCGGATTTTGTGATCGTACTAATCCAAATTCCAGATTTACTCTACTCGTGTATATGAATACAACTACTTGTTACAATATCAGTACAACAAAAAATTACATGGCTCATACGTAGGAAGGGAAACTGGGTATCCTTCTGGTGACAACTGTAAAATTCTCAGCATTCCTCCTTGATCTCTGTTTCGTGTGGAACCCGATTGGAGTTGATACCAGCTGTCATCTCAGTAGCAGCAGAGACTGCGAATTGAAGCGATGACTTGTTTTGCTGCGATTCCGGGGTGGAAATTTCCTTCTCGGCGAATTCATGTAGATGTAGGATAAGTCGGCATGATAAGATTGAGTGGAGGCACCCTTGGGGACTGTGGGATAGTTGAGAGGAGAGAGAGAGTGAGGAGAGAGGGCTGAGAGTTAGATCATCAATGTTTTGTTGAGGAGGGTGTAGTACGTACGCTGCCAGCATAAATCTGTATTCCAGCTTTATGGGACAAATAAATAAGCTTCTGTTCGCATCAGCTAAGGGTGGGAGGATGCATTACTCACCGGTGCAGCAGAGTCGAAGATAATGTTTGCAGTGGTTACACCTGAAAGAATCGTTGAACCATTAGTCCATGATGCTCTTCACAGCACTTGACTATCAAACGTACCAGCGAGAGTAACAAAGTAGAAGATACCATCCCGGTGGAACACAGAGAGGAGGCGGTTATTGGAAGCTTTGTACCTGTAGAAACCGATGAAAATACTAATCATCATGATCACTGTGGGTTGCGATTGGGAGAGAGGAGAGAGGTCAGTTCCCTTTTGCACGGTGGTTGGCGTAAGATAGGCTTGCTTACTGGTTTCGCTGGCAACGATTATAGCATAGACAGTTGTGAGCTTGGTCGTATTCGTGTCTGTGGGCATGCATGCAACAATTCTGGGGAGTGGAGAGGGTCTGTCTAAATGTTGGTGGTTGTCCGAGTCAATGGTAGTCCTATGGGCGAGCGTACATATGGCAAGGTTCACTCACACTCAACACCCCTCAGAAATATGCCGAGTACGGTATAGATGGCGATGTGGATGCCCTAATCACAGTCAAGCTTTGAACTAATGTTCGTGGAGATACAACGCACCAGAAATTGAACCAAGAGAGCCGCGCCCAGCTTCTTGGTGTTCCCACCAAGAGCCCAGACTCGTATGTACATGATAGCTGAAGACGAACATCAGTATACGTAATTCACTCGGCAAGGAAGAAGGAAGACCTTCTGCGATGATCATGGCCGTGATCATCACCACTAGACAACATCATGATAAATTTTCAATCCACCCAGGAAGTAGTAAACACGAACACGACGAAGCGACCATGTTGGGACCACATCTCTAATCAGATCCGAATCCAAGGGAAAGTCAGTACACACGGTGCTCTCTACAAGGAAGACGCAAGACTTACGTGGTAGTCCATCTCTGGAATCAAAGCGACCCACATCAAGTACGGCCCGTAGACCCAAGGCAAGTAGCGCGAAGTGAAGAAGAGAATTTTCATCAAGCTCCATGATTTAGGCCAAATCAGACGGATCTCAGTTGAGAATGTCTGGATGTAGTCGATGGACTGGGTGCATGGTGAGTGACATTCTTCAGTTGGCTGTGATAGGAGTGAGTAGTCTCACGAAGAGGACAAATCCAGCCACTGTAAGTGAGAAGAAGGCACGTCAATGTGAGGGTGGTGCAGAGTTGAGGAAAGCTTACCTAGAACATACTACGAGGATAGTAAATATCTTGTCGGTCCGAAGGAATGGAATACGAGCGAACTTACATTCGCAACCAGGCGACGATACGCTACTTGAGCGATCAAAGCAGCAAATGGGTTTGTCGTGGACATTATTGTCTCCTGGACACGACAGCTTGAGAACGGTACCTCGGCAGCGCAAGCTAATGCTAAGTGGTCGGGGCGGAAAGCAAGAGACCGTGGCAGGCCAAAGGGTCCTTTGGTGAGTCCGAAAGTCGAGTTATAAGTACCCATGGGTATACACACCAAAAGCGTACCGTCAGCTTCACAGTATGATCTGTCTAACATAATGGGTTCTTTGATATATGATGGCGAGAGGGGTAAAATATACACATTCTCCCGAAGGGATGGGGGATGTGTGGTGGTGGGGTTGTTACGTATTTCCTGGAATAGGATGCTCGAGGACGCTGGATGACGTATGGAGAGAACCAGAACGATTGTATGCAGCTCTCATGCTCACCATGCACCATGAGGAGTCGCCAACCGAGCTGTCGGTTGACGAGCGTACCATGTAGATCCCGCACCCGAGCGCACGCGGCCATCACGTCACCGAGTAAAGAAGGGTGATTGGTATCAATCTATCCAGCAGATCAAAAATTAAATCAGAAGGTGGAGAATCATCAGCGTCTACCACGTATAAATAGGACTATCACTGATAGCGCCACCCTTCAATGGTGGCCTGGAGGGATCTCGGGACCGTCTTAAAGGGATCACCCATACATTTGCGTGTATTACCATCATTCCGTCACTCTCCTGTGATGAGAACCAAAGTCGTGTACTCAACGAAGGAGAAGCAAAAGAGACCAGTGTGGAAGGCAAGTCACGTTTGTCTTGATTTTCTCGTCGCTCAAGTGATAAGGGGGTGATCACCGTGAAGGGCGATTTAGTGATCCGATGTCGACATTGATGAAACTGACCGCGGTGCGCGAGTGAGCGGTATCAGGGAGATGCTGCACTGTTTGTGGTTCTTGTAATTGAACGTAAGCTTCTAGCTTACACTTCTTCCGAAATAGTGAGAGACAAAGATGCAATCATTGTCATGCCGGCGTGGGGTGAGGAGGCAAATGTAGTTATTAACAGATACGCCATCTCAACGGGACATTACTTGATGTAACAGCGTTCAAAAATTGAAAGACTCATAACTCAGGGGGAATGGACGACCTTGCAACGATCAATTGCCACTTCTCCGTCACGCCCGCCTAGCTTAGACCGATATAACGTCAGACTCTCAGACGCGAGATTGTGCTCGTACTCCGAATTTTAACGTGGGACCTCCGATTTCAATGGATACTGATCATGATGATTTACCGCCTGAACCATCTCCTGCAGTCTGTCAATCAAGGTTACGATACCACACCAGTGAACAAGTCGAATACTCTCGGCAAGATTGTTTTTCTATCCCCTTCACTTCTGGATGACCTGCCAACAGAATTCTGGATCGAGGTCATCAAAGCTGTCGAGCCGCGGGACGTCCTCTTTTTGGGCCATGTAAGCCTTTCATTACCTCTTTGAATTTGGTCCATTCACTCTCCTGCCTGTACTTTGTCTCCGCTCTAAACTGATTCTGATTGATGGCAATTTGCTTTTCATCAGACACGCCGCATGTCGCTCTGCACTCAACCAAACGAGTGTCTGGATCCTCATTCTCAGATGCCTTTGCTATCAACAACGACTCTTCCCGTCTTCTGACATTGATGCGATGGATCTTGGACTGCTCAGATGAGCTGCATGAGTTTCTTATAGATGGAATCGCCTGATCCAGGCTCATCAACTTCAGCGTTCGAACAATATCGGAGCCAGGCTTGCTTGGCTACTGCCGCTAATTTGCANGCTAGAGCCTCCGTCAATGACGGAGATATTAGACGCATGAGAAACTCCTTATTCTTAGTCGGGCGCTGCGAGATTGGTTTTGGTTCCTGGAGGAAGGTTCGCGTTACGGCTGGTAAGGTGTCGTTGATATTTGGGGATCTCGGGCGAGTGGAAGTGGACGCCAAAGAGGCTGCAAGGTCGAAGTGAAGAACAAGGTCGGATTATCTGGTGTCACAGTGCCAGTTGTTGGAGTAGTGGGACCCGGTGCATGTGCCGGACCTCGCTGTTTGGATCATAGATCAACATAGGCGTAATTCGCTTAGGCCAGGGCGGCCATTGTGCTACATGGGAGCGAGTTAGTGTAGGTGTACCCTGCTTTCCTTTCTTTTCCGAGGCTTCTTTTCACATCGAGCTTTCTGTAGTATCAGAGTCTTTGATATCGAAGTACACAAGGTGTGGGAGTCACCACACCCTGCCGCGGCGTTTGCCTTACTTTCCTCGCTCCGTATCGCCACCGACTCCAATCAGTGTATGCCGCCCAGAGGATGGCGATAATGTTGTCCAAGCTGTGGATGCAGCCAAGTTGGGTGTATGTATAGGCTCGGGGTGTTGGGATCCTTTGGGACTCTGGCGTGGGGAAGTATGCCTGGGTGAGTTGGCCTACTAGGATCAGCGATGGGGCAGGGGGTGGGTTTGCGGTCAGTTTTTGGACTTCTCATTGTGATTATGATTCGTCCATCTCAAGGGCGATTTTCTCTCTTTATGTAGTGTTCCTATCAAGGAAAAGCATTTACTGCATGAGGTGCCTCCCAGCAGGTACATAATCGCACTTGCCCTTGACGAGTGCCCACCAATCCGTTCCTCCATCCCCACCATTTGCGCTTCCGCCGGACATCACGCTTGTTTTGGAAATAACACCGCCGCTACTAGCTGTTCCTCAGCATCGACGCTTCCACCGCGCGTGTCACACTCTACCGAGCTGGACCGACCTCGCCGATCCGCAATCGCACATTATATTCGAGGTGTTCATTGGAGTCCGTACCGCGGCTTGCATCGTGTCCAACGACCTTGACGTGGCTCTTGTCGCCTTGCTTGTCGGTGACGGTTCGGAGGGCACCAACGCTACCCTGACCAGTGAAGCCATTGGGGTCTTTGTTCCTGATAGGGTACTCCTTGCCGTTTTGGAGGAGCGGCTTCTTGCCACGGAGCCAGGCGTCCTTGTGGGCTTTATCATAAGATGTCTTTTTGAACTGCTTGGGCTACAAGTCGAAGGACTGTCAGGATCGACTGCAAGGAATGATGGGAAGAGACGCCCATACCTGCTTGTTTCCGGCGTCACGACTGATGGGCGTCTTGGAATGGAGGTAGGTGTCGAAGGCGGCCTGTCGAATGGCACGTCCGTTGGCTAGATCTGCCACGTCAAAGTGATAAGAACGGCAATAAAACGAATGGTTCATACAGCGACTCCATGCTGTGCATGGCGCCACAGACTCGGCCGAAGTCACGCAAGAGCCTGGTAATTCGTATATCATTCCATTCGTATTTCACCCACAAATATGCATAGAGATGATGCAAGGGTATGCGACGCGGGCATGAAGAAAAGCAAGCATAACACCAACAACTCGCCGAGGTGAGTGGACAGACTTTTTTTTTGCAGATTGTTGTGCTAATGGGAGCTGAAGCGCCGACTTCTTGGCTGGGACGAATTTAGCCTTTGCTGCGCCCTAGAATAATAATATAACGCTGACATGGGAGAGGCAGAAGGACCAGCCGCAGATGTCGACTGCTGGGATAACCCGATCTTTCGTCTCGTTCATTTTCGCATGCTGATCTTGCGAACAACGGGAATGGTAACAGCGATAACATGCGAATCAACCTCGACGTAGGCCGGTGAGAGGATCATAGATACCGGAAACGTGGGTAGAGTTCGAAGGTTGGGAGATCGTCAACCCTGTTAAGCAGCTAGCTACATGTGTCGTCTCCCAATAACCTTTCGTAGATATTGACTACAATGTATCTCGACATCGAAGAAGAGTTGTCCGTAGTAATGTAGATCACTTTGGCTACTCTACTGCTTTCATTGGACTTTGACTGAGCTTTTCAGCACAAGCTGGATGTACCTTATCACTCTCCAGGGACCCTCATTTTGATCCCTCTAATCGGGCACGGCGATGTATCTGATTTAGTGATCGTACGCATACACGACCATATGACATTATGGCAATCCCAACTTATGTGAATTCAACCTGTTGTTGGCCAGACCATTTTCGATGAAGAGACCTGATCGTACAACTCGCATCGCAATTCAAGACCATTGTCAATGAAGATGGAGCTCCAGACGATCATGAAACGTAGAATCGACAGCTATTCAAGCTTCAAACCTCCCAATCGGATATTCTTCACATGCCAGCCATCGTTTCTGAGCGATGAATTGGGCCAGCGTGGATGCATGAGTTGCCAGATTCGCTACTTGTCAATAAGCAAGTTTATGAAAAAAAACTGGGCTTTGAACAACTTAGGCGACAGAGTGGTAGAGTCTAGTTCTGGTTAATGACTACCTGTTGGTCAGCCATCTTCGGCGTCCAAATTCCGGGGAGTCCGTCATGTAGGTCACTTCAAATCCATTGAACAGAACAAGATCACGCTCCTACTCGGTCCTCGAATCGCATCCACTCGAAAAAGTTCGAATGAGGATGAGTCAGTTCATTGATTGCATGCGATAACGAGAAAAGGAATAAACAATACAACAGAAATAGGTAGATAATACAAGTGAGATGCCGGTACAATCACACGTAAAGCTACTTAGCTATTCAGACATCTTGAAGACCGGTGGTCTATCAACAAGCGACGAGAGTAAGTGTTATTAGGTGCATTAGGGTGAGAGAAACAGGGAGATTGCAGTAGCGACGAACGGTGAATTCGATGCGTGAATGGGAGGGAAACAAAGTGGCTCTAGGACAGTTCCGTCGTATTAGAAATGGATATGTAAGAAGAAAGAGAAGAGGCCAATAAATGATGAGAGTAAATAGTTAAATGTGGGGCATGAGGATCGCGGAAATTTTCATGATCAACCTGCCCATGACGACACCTATACCGAACTCCGGACAATGCTGAACTAAGGGGCCGCCCATTCTTAACGTCAATTCTTCGACGAGAGAGTCACATAGTATCTTGACAACCATAAATATAGCCTGGAGAGAAAGCGGTCATCATCACAATCGGAGTCAGGCTCGACGATTACACGACGAAAGGTAACGGAAAAATGCACTAATCCGAGCAATATAAGTACGGAGTGCTGAACGTCTTCGATCAATTAAACTCTGGCTTGTGAAACGTTCAACGAGGGAAATGTGATTCAAACTTAGGTTACCCGTGCCGAAGACATAACTGGGAGGTAAGATCTGACTCGATCGAAAGGTGTGGGATGTGAGCTTTATCTAAAAAGGCTGCACAACGCAATTACAGGGAGGATGATCCGAGCGACTACGTAAAGCAGTGAAGCATGAAGATAAGTGCCAAAAACGGACCGAACCATGGACACGACAAGGCATGCGTCGGTTGATGATAGGGCAATCGAGCGCATCTCAATCATGTAAATTCCATAGATCCTGCGACTAATCCTTCCGCGAAAATGGGTGATCGATTATTAGTTCGTCGGGCTCGTCGGATTGATCACGGGTGTGGCACTTGTGCCCCTGGCTGCGGAAATCGAGCCTCGAGGTGGTCTCACTCCTCACGCGATGTGAAATCGCGCCTCATGTACTTCATTGCCTCCTGAATGGAAGGATGCTATATGCTTAATTAGTCCTTACAGATCTGACTATATAAGCGCTCAAGTCTTCCCCTCACAGCACCGTACATTTGATTTAAAAATAAATGTATGCATGAGCCTCGATCCAGACGACTTCGCGTGGGTCTCAAATCGCCTCTAGATGTTATTTTTCTTCCGGTTTGAATACAGTTTCTATCCATCGTTGCGCTGTAGTCCGTGAGCGGGGGGAAGTCAGGGGTCAGGACAAAAGCGGACACGGGGCAATGATCACCTGCGCTCTGTGGGGAGATCGGCTACACGAGCCAGCCCCGAGTTACGCCACGCGCTAATAGGCTTAAATCATTTGCATTGGCCACCTGAGATTCTCCCCAGCATTCACGGAACCTAATGGCAAGGTGAAAATTTCAACTCCTTCAGTCACCCGCGATTGGACGTGAGGCCGAGATAAGTTTCCATGAGGCGAGACGAGTCGAAGCTCAGCCGAGATCGTCAGTACTAGGAGATCAAATTGATTTTGTAGCATCCGTCACTTTCTAAGATCGAAGCTTCGAGTCGACGGGTTTTGAGTGCCTGAGGTACCCTGTACGGACCCCGTCGAAGTTGCGATTCGGGAGAGAGCAAACGCCGAACTAAACATAAACCGGATTCTAGATGATCATTCAAATGTGACAGTGTAAATACCTCTCGCCATGCCTTTTCATACCGTCACCTATTGGAGTTTGGAACAGATTATTGCTACCAGTCGCTGCACGCTCAATCGCTGAGTTGTCGTTCAACTTGAGGGACGCGTTGGTCACCGTTACAAGTGTTGCCGGGTGCACTGACTCAGCAACGTTCCAACTAAAGCTCATCGGGTGAACGGTCGATTCCGAGTGCGATTGGGAGAGTCGTTCCTAAGGTTTGGATCTCCGTTATCAAGCTTTGGACGTCATGAATATGTCCAGGTACAGCCGCCATTAATGTTACCTCTCAGGTGCTAAATCAAATTGAACAAAGGACGAGAACCCCAGATTATTCCGACAGGCGAGTTACCATATACTAAATCTTAAGGCGGTTAGGGCGGATTCATTGATTTACCGGCCGCCGTGCCCTGGCCTCGCTTTCCGCACTTACCATTTCCCGAAAGAAAAGAATGTATGGATCGGAAACGGCGTACATGAAAGGGTGGACAAGCTTTTTACAAGAGTCAGCACGGTGCCAGAAATGCATCGATTCCACACGATTCTGAGAGAAGCTTCGATTCGGCGTTCACGTACCGCAGGTTTCACACCTATTCAGGCAGGTTCTATTTGATTACGCGGCAAGGCGGCCCTCAGGGTACGCAGGTTCAAAGTACGACCTTGACGGGTTTCTTTTGTACACGCACAAAAATTGAAGGCCTCACCTCGCATAAAACAGTGAAAACTAGGCTTACTGATCAGCGACCGCTAACCCTTGGCGTATGGTGACAAAGTGAGGCCGTGGATAGACCTGAACCTATTTGGATGAATGAAGGTCTGATAATTTGTCCTCGCGTCGTACGTACTGAGCCAATTCAATAGTACCATCAGGCAGCAGCCCCACCCCGCGATAACTCCAATCTGTCGATGGCATGCAAAAATCGCAACCGGGGGAATATTCCGGGATGTATTATGACTGGCCTGATATACTCTATAAACTGAGCACACGCTTCGAGCGTCTCTCCTCCAGTAGCCTCTCTTATCGCCCCAAATTACATTACCCGTCCAACGCTTCGTTTGCCTCTTTTTCATAGCAATCATGTCCGATGGTACAGCTCTTCCTTGCCTTCTCTGCCTCTCAATGCTTATTCCGAGTGCCTAATAGAGTTTTGCATGCGATTTAACAACGTGGTTCAGCGATTATTTAGTGACAACATCCGCCCAATTGTCCTCGTCTGGGAGACGAACGACGAGGAGAAGCCTTGGTCTGCCCAGGCTAGACGTGCGTGCCACTGGAACTCTAGGTTCATACCTCCCACTAACCATTGTATAGTTCTAGGCAAAGACGGTAAAGAAGTCGTGCTGAAGTTCGGTCAGGTATCCGCTGCGAGGAAGCAGGAGGCAAAGGATATGGCGGCGAAGTTGGGTTTTGAGTGGCTGCATACTCAGTATCCTTAGATCCACCTCTGAGGTTTTTTTGATAGGGGTTTCCAACAAGTAATCGATGTAGTAAAGCAGTCTGAGCTGATACACGTTTCCCATGAACAGCTTGACGTTGCATAGATTCTGTTGTGCAGGTCCCCGCCGCATGCCATGTGAGGGCTCGATCTACACAAAGCCACTGCGTGCTCGCAGGATAAGTTGCAGACTTGACTTTGACGATAATATCTGTGGAGAATTCGGACGATTCTGAATATTTGGCGACCGGCGACTTCACCAGAGAAAAGGTTCAGCGAGGCTCGTACCTACGCGTTATCCGGGCCAATGACAAGTACAGCTACTGAGTACGGCCTGTCATCCTCATCAAACTCGGGAAAGGCAGGATGGTAGCAGAGCGATGCGACTTGGGCGACAGAGTGGCGGGGCTCTAGCTACCTGTTTATCAGTCATCTTCGACGTCCCAATTCCGGGGAGTCCGTCATATAAATCACATTGACCACGGCCTCCACCCACTCAAGATGAGGATGAGCCAATTGATTGATCACATACGACAACAAGAAAAGGAGTAAACAATACAACGGAAATAGGTAAATAATACATAGCAAAACAGACGAGATGCCGGTACAAATACACATAGAGCTAGCTATTCGGACATATCGACGACCGGTGGTATATTGACGAGAATAAGTTATTAGTTGCATTAGAGCGATGAAAGAAACAGGGATGATTTGATGCGAGCGAGACAAGGTCAATCGAAAAGGCGAGCGTCCCAGATCGAACGGGATATCATCATCTTCAGGTATACGCAACCTGCACAATTGGAAGCGGTCGACGCATGAAATGATGCGCCTCCTTCCCTCCACCCGCAAGCTTGTTGATCGCATTCAATAGATCGCCACGACGCAGAGGCTTGGTGATATGATCTTCAATAACCACCTGCAGACATCGTTTGCGATTACCAATCACTACAAGTCAGAGGGCGGAACGGTGAGTAAACGGTGAAGAGGAGAGGAGGTCGCAAAGAGATGCCGAGCTTCCAAGTCGTGTTCCGGTTCCCACGGTTGATCGCTCAACTGTAGCTGCCGTGCTCGTTACCTACTTCCTGGTCGTCTACCCTCAACTCGGGCTTGCATTTCACGCTAATGGACCACTACCCTATGCTCGAGATCCAGACCATACAAGTCTTAGCTCTGGAAGGCCTTCCTACAGAACTCTGGCATGAGGTGATCGAATCTCTGAAACCTTGGGATGTCCTCTCGTTGAGCGCCGTAAGTACTGCAATTCGTCCAGCTGCCTCAGATATATTGCCCCACTGACATGCGCTCTGTGATGCCATTTTATCGTTTCACTTTGTAGACATGCCGCATCCTTCGCTCCGCCTTGAACCAAAGGAGCGTCTGGATACTCGTGCTGCGTTGGATGTGCCATCGAGAACGAATCTTCCTACCATCTTATGAACTCGATACGATGGATCTCGGAGCCCTCAAAAGAGCTGCTTTAGGCCCTTATATGTGGGACCGCCTGATTCATGATCATCACGCTCACAGTCGTAATCGTCATCCACAACGCCCTGCAATCGGAAACGGTATTTCGGATGATCAAGATCAGCTGGAACCTCTGTCGAAGACTGAGATCTCAGGTGCATGGTCCGTTTTTGCCTCTAGGAGCATGACCCTAGTACCTGGAGGAAGGTTCCTCTTTACCGCCGATTCAAAGTCGTTGAGGCTTTGGGATCTCGGGTCGGTCTCACGGAGTACACGTTCTAGAGGAGGGACGTCAAGGTCGGATCCTTCTCTGGTGTCCGAGTATGACTTATCCTCGGAGGATTCTCCGGTGGTGGAGGTGATGGATCCCGCCGTTTGCTTCGTAGGTGATAAAAAGCATGGCAGTCAGGCGGATTCGTTGAGGGTCGGGGTCGCTTCAAAAATTGGGGAAGAGCTGGTGTAAGCGCGCTGTCCTTTCTGTTCACTTCGTATGCTTCGAAATAACGGCTGAACTGAATTCTTTCCGTAGATTCCGAATATTCGATATCGATGGAGTCCCGAAGCCTCGAGCGCAGCAATCTGCAGCGATCGTCCCACTAGCCTCGCTTCGGGTAGCCATCCGCCTCTCAGACAACAACAATGACTCCTCAGGGCCATCCTATTGCAAACTTTGGATGCAATCGAGTCGGGTATACATACAGACTCACGGAGCTGGCGTGCTATGGGACTTTTTGGTAGGGGAGTATGCTTTGGTGTCTTCCCCGGCGAGCTATAACGATAGCTACAAGAGCTTTGCGGTGGGAACTTTTTTCAACATTTCGCAAATCCCGTCTGATATTGGATTGCACAAAGTCTGCTTTCACAGGGGCATTTATCGCCCATTTCATCGAAGATTCGCTTTCTCTATGGGGTGTTCCTTTCAAAGACAGGCGTGCAGTCTACGAGGTGCCTCCTACCGGGCGCATCGTCATCCGCCTCCCCTTTCCGGATACCTGTCAGCTGGCGTCATCGGAACAGGGAACGAATCCCACCTTACCGGACCTCACGATTACAATGGGTCTAACACCACAATTACCAGCAGCAGCTCATGGCCCTCCGAAGCCCTATAGTCGCAGTTTCTTCATTCTACCGCAATGGAACGGCTACCCAGATCAGGATTCATCCATCGTGTTTGAAGCCATGTACAGACCACAGACAGACGATCTATCCCGACGATTTCCACCACGTGGTGCGACTCACAGCCAATACAGGGCAATCATCACACTGCAGCATGATATGGGTCACCGTCGGACCTTGGAGGCCCGAATTGAACACCTCTCAACATTTGTCAACCCACCAGGGTGCGCTTTTTTCGTACCTTTCCGGGCAGTTGGGCGGGTACACATCGATTCTCTTACTACCCGACCAGAATCGAAAGCTGAGTCCTCGGTATCGAATACTGTATTGGGGGTGGCCTGGAAGACACGTGCGACTTACGGAGCCATGCGACAACAGGTTTGTCTGCGTACAGTTCGCAGCTCACGACGAGACGATTTTGTCGGCGCTGACAATAACCGAAATGACGGTGTCGGTAATGGAAATGACGAGGGTGCGCAGCAGGGAGAACTTGCGGCGGCCACTATAACTGTGATTCAGAAACCAGGAGGTCCGTTTTTGTCTTCTGTTTCTATATGTTCCGCTACTGGGCGCGCGATTCTCATGAAAGGCGTTGCTACTCATGGGAAAGATATATATATTCAGGATTATTTTTCATGGGGCGATGATGGTACGACTACGTAGATTTACCTGGCAGCTTCGTTCTTGTAGGATATCGACGGATCGGAGCTCGCGTCGCGGATTGGCGCTACCTCTTGTGGTTAGCTTCGCAGTAATGCTAGCCTTGCCTTGATGAGACCAGATGTTGAGTATGATGCAAGGAGAATGTACGTCATTGAGCAGTGTACGAAGAGCACATCCAAAATCGCTCAAGCTCATACCAATCGTGTCGTTTCCATAGCCAACTCTGGTATTATCCGCCCATTAGTGTACTGCATTGGTAGGGAACGCTGCCCAGACACTCAAGAGGCCTGGCTCCCACTCATTCTCTGTTCTCCACCCGAACCCTTCACTCGTAGCACTTTCGACCGCGTACAATGGTACCTGTGGGAACGCGGCAAAGATGCCGAGTGCCGAATCTGTTCCGGGACGCACCGTTGGACATTGTTCCTCCTCGACCTCTTCGCCTCTCCCCGTCCCAACCACGTCTGGATCACCGCATCGAGCTTCAAGCTAGTATGGCTCACTGTGTCGAATATTCAATTATGTACGCATTCACGGGCGCGACCGACGGTTAGATCTCGGAATGGTCAGGGGCCCAGGTGCGCCCCCAAATACCCTCTGACGCTCCTGACCATACTCATCAACGCTATATGTGCCCAGAGTACCTCGAAACACCAAAATAACTGACATTTCGCGGTCGCAGCCTCTCCATGTTTCATTCTACCCACGACCTACATCACCGCTTGGCCAAATCTCTACACCTCAGGCCGCGGCCGCAAGGAACGGCACCGACTACCCGCGATCTAGCCTCTCCCAGCCAGTCATTTTCTCGCTTTCGAATACATTTACTTTCTCCACCTCTCCAAGACAAGTCATTTAATCCCTGCACGCTCTGCGTTGATGCAACAGTTCAGTTGCCAACGTCGTATTTTTGGGGAGCGCGGGGTACCCTATACCTTGCGTCCAGGAACAATGTCACCACCACCACAGCTTATTGACCTGAGAAACAAGAGAGATAGGAGGCGCAGGAGATGGAATGACTGGTAGGGAGATTGGTATATATATTTGGGGTCACGTAACTTACGGTCTTTCCTCAACCCATCCAGTCTGGAGACCTCGAGCCTCGAACACAGGCGCTGTCAAACATGGTCCGGCTATCCTTGTCAACCCTTTTCGTCGCTTCCTCCTTCCTTACGGCTTATGGAGGGGCAGTTAACGTCCTTCCACGAGCGCCGGTAGAGAAATTTGACTATGTTATCGTTGGTGGTACGTACACGCTGTCATCTCTACCCTTTCTTTGTGACTGACAGTAACGTTACCCCACCCCTCCCTTTTCACGTATTTCGCGCTATCTTACCTATCTGTAGGTGGAGCAGCAGGCTCGATCGTTGCCTCCCGCCTCACCGAAGACCCCCGCACCACGGTCCTCCTCCTCGAAGCCGGCCCAACAAATGAAGGTCTTCTCGTTGGCGAGGTCCCGTACATCTACGCTCGCATGTTCATGAGCCAGTACGACTACAACTACACTCTGGTTCCCCAAGCGAGCGTGGACAATCGAGTCTTACCGTATTTCCGGGGTAGGATTTTGGGAGGGTCGACGAGTATCAGTACGTTATCCTTGCCTATTCTACGAGTCCAGTTGCTGATGAGAGGCGCTTGGTGTTTAGATGGAATGACGTATACTCGTGGACCCAAGTCGGATTGGGATAGGATCGCCTCGTACCTCGGGGATTCTAGTTGGTCTTGGAACGCTTTGCAGTCTTACTTCCGAAAGGCGCGTCGCTTACTCATTCCTTTCTCCATTTTTCTGACATACCCTCGTGATTGTCTACAGAACGAAGCCTTCGAAGATCCACCACCTGCGTCCAACGGTGGACCCGTCGGTGGACGAAGACAGTTTACGCCTTCCGTACACGGTCGCACAGGAAATATCGCTGTTTCGTTGAATGAGGCGACAGAGTGGATTGTGCCACCCACTTTGGAGGCTGCGGCGGCTGTTGGGATTCCGTATAATGAGGATGGCAATAGTGGAGATCCGTTAGGTTCGTCATATCTCTCCCTGTTCAACCCTCCCTATCTTTTTTCCTGCGTTCCTGTTCTCTGCCGCCTCCTCGCCCCACTTCGCCGCCCATTTGCTGTGCCCGAGAACCTGACTGACGAGCGACATACAGGTATCAGCTGGCAACAATTCGCCATCAAGAACGGTGAACGATCCAGCGTCGCAACTGGATACCTCCAAACTCCCTCGGTCAAGCGCCGCCGCAACCTTGTGATTAGGACCGATAGCCATGTAACAAGGATTTTGAGGAAAGAGGGTGAAAGGGGCACGAGAACGGTTACATTTGACAGGGTCGAGTATGTTGACCAGGCTGGGAGTGAGTATTTGATTTTGCTTTTCTTTTTCTGTTCTCTCCTCCCCTCCCTCCCGTAACATTCCTGACTTCACTTCTTTTCATCACCCTCGGAATCACAACTGGTACATATGCTGACGGAACGGTCGAACAGACACTGTTGTTGTACAAGCCAGGAAGGACATCATCTCCAGTGCTGGAGTTATTGATACGCCTACACTGTTGATGAGGAGTGGGTTGGGACCTCGGCAAGAATTGAGGGATGCGGGGATCACCCCGATTGTTGATATCCCAGCTCTGGGCAAGAGTGAGTGATGGAGTCCTTCATCTCTTTGTCTTTAGATTGCTGACCGTCATTGTACCCTCCCTTATCACTCACTCGATTCCGCTCTCTTCGCTCATGAACGAATACTCGCTCGCATCCGAATAGACTTTGTCGAGCACATCGGTCTCCCCATCACATGGTCCGTCAACACGACGCTCACGGATGACGAACTTGATAGGAATACCACTCTCTACGGCGAAGAGCTCGACAAGTGGGAGCAGACCAGGAGTGGAAGGCTGACTCAGACGAGTTTAACTCATATTATGTTCGACAGGTGGGTACTAATTCTCTCTCTTCTCTTCTCTCCCTCTGCCTTCTATGTCTTAGGAGCCCCGGTGATGAACGAAACGAAATGCTGATTGATGAAACAACAGAGTCCCTCAAAACGAGAGTATCTGGCAAGATCCCTCGATCGCAGGCCAGCCCGATCCAAGTGGTGGAGCCCTCGCACCCCACTACGAACAAATTGTTTCCAACAAGTGGACTACGCTTGCGTTGCTTCCTCCTACTGGGAATTATATCGGAATGACGCATTTCGTCACCAGCCCTACATCTGGTGTGTGATCTATCTCTTTCATTCCCCGGACAGTCACTGAATAGTAGAAATTCGCTTGCGTTCACAGTCGGCTCCGTGACCCTCAACGCCTCCAACCCCAATGGTCCTCCACTCATCAACCCCAACTCGCTCCATACGCTCTGGGACCGATACGTACTCCGATATGCTGTCCGCAGAACCCTCGCGTACATGAATGCGGATGTGTGGAAGAAGTACAATACGACGCCCCAGTTTGAGTTGGCGCTGGATGCGGACGATGAGACCGCTGATACGTTCATTAGGGCTAATGCTTTCGGAGGTGAGTTCTACCTGTCGATTCGATTTTCACTCGCTTCCTCTTTGGAGATATTGGATTGGTGCTGACGATATGGGTTTATTATCGCAGGCGCACACGGAGTCGCAACAGCCAAGATCGGACCACGGAACTCACCTGCAGGCTCAGACGTTGTCGGACCTGACTTCCGTGTCAAGGGTGTCAACGGACTTAGGATTGTCGATGCTAGCGTTATTCCGTTCATGCCGAATGGACATAGTATGGCCCCGGTTTACATTGTTGCGGAGAAGGCGAGTGATATTATCAGGTGGGGACGGTGATTTCGCAGATGCTGAAAGTAAGGAGGCACGAAGCGGGATCATGGGAAAGGGGTTGAAGGAGTAGTATGGAAGAGGAAACGAACTCATTGAACAGTCTTTCTTTTTTGCAATTTTCTTTTCATGTATGATTTGAATAATTCTTTCAATAATTTATTTTTGCTTCGACTGTGGTGCTCCTGAGTAGTCTTGGATGGTGTAGATTCGACTGAACAACGCTCGAGTGATGCCTATGTGGATACCGCCTCTCTTTTTCAACTTTGACCGGCCCGTTCCAAGCTGTGCATGGGTTACCCGTTGATATCAGTCCTATGATGCTATCGCATGGTCGACCATCACGGTTGTTCTGCCCAATACGAGTGGGCAGC
>JANBPK010001317.1:0-26554 GCA_027579435.1 Candolleomyces eurysporus | reverse complement strand
TACTATGATTAATATATTGTTCAATTTTTCTTATTTACAGATTTCTAACAAATATAAAATTACATTCTTCCAAACTCTGGGTGCTGAGGTATACCTGCCACAAGCTGCAGGCCAGCTAAATGCTCAAAGAATTGCACTCATGTGGGAATTTGGGTCCTGGCCAACTTTTTTGCAAACAGAACTATATGCTGCTTGGGCACATAACACATGAAGGAACACCACATTTAATCTTGGCTAGCAGCAACTGATCATGCTCAAGATTGAAGACATTGTGTCCTCTGTTCTGAACCTCATGAACTCCCTTCTCTTGCACCAGAAATTGAAGTCAGTATGTTGAAACAGAGCCATGGCAGAGCATGCAGCAGATTGTAAGGTAATGCCTAGATACAACCTGGAGCCTTGGCATTTCAAGGTCCTGCTTAGATGATTAGTCTTGCACCTGTATATCTACTGTCCGCTTTCATTACTGTTCTGCATCTTCAAACAACTTCAATTTATCACTAGTTTCCAATATTGATTTTTATTTCATAATATTCAAGTTAACTCTGCACTCTGAGCAGTCAGAAAATTCCATAATAAATGATAGCTAGCAAATCAAAAATGCCTCGGTCAAACTGCCGTGCGCAGCATCGGCCTGCTCCCACTATGTCTATCATAGTTTTCAGTGGCGAATTTGACATGCGGGCCGTGTAGAAACTCATCACCTCACTATCGAATTTTTCCATTCCCTGAAAGTGCGCTCAGGTTCGAAGAAACGAACAGGCAGACAACAGACATGGACCCACTGTTATTAAATAGTAGCCTACTTGATAAGAACGCAACGGGCCATACGACCCTTCCACGGGACCTTGAACCCGGTGAGACGGGTTTGGCTTAGGAACGTTAAACGTTTACAGCTCTGAGCGTCGATTAGGCTATATTGCAGAGCAGAAAACGGTTTGATCCCATCTCGATGTGGGGCCGTGGCTGACCAGGTGCCGGCACAAACAAATGGTCATGGCCAGATGGAAGCCCGATTCAACTGTTGGTATAGCATATTTGATAAGATAGGCGCCCAAGGGGGTCATACGATGCTTTTATGTTCCCCAAATTCGCCTAGACCCAGAGGTGACAGATGTATATTGGCAGCTCCCCGATTAGCTTATTTGCGGAGCAAGTCTTTTTGAGACTATCAAGAAGAGGGTGCCGTCGCTGGGTTGTCATCAGAGGCAAAATGTCACGGACGATCCTGTGGTCCGCGTTACAGAAAGAGTAGAATCGCGCTCAAACATGGCGAATCTCATCTTTCCGCCGCCTATCAAGCCAGCGCGCGGTGGGAAGACCTTGCTATGTGGGTCTTCTCCGCGTTGACGTCCTGACCACTTCAGGTACAAGGCGATGATAACGTGGTCACACATAATGATAAGCAATTTTCTAAGGTACATCAGCGGACATCGCACAAATTTGCACTCGGCGCTTGAGTGGTCTGACAAGAACCCCGGACTACTCGGGAGGTTGACTTTTAACTGTGTATGGAAGTCGAAGAGCTATCAAGCAGATCTATGGAATGTCTCTCGCTCAGGAGTACACCGGCCATTTTTACTACTTTTTTGAGA
This sequence comes from Candolleomyces eurysporus, assembly GCA_027579435.1. Classification (NCBI taxonomy): domain Eukaryota; kingdom Fungi; phylum Basidiomycota; class Agaricomycetes; order Agaricales; family Psathyrellaceae; genus Candolleomyces; species Candolleomyces eurysporus. The sequence goes on along the minus strand of JANBPK010001317.1, from coordinate 24,959 downwards.
AGGTATTACAAGGACGGTGGCCGAGGCGCTACCCAGTGATCACGGTTCGGGCTCAGTTAGCGGTGTAAACTGCTGGTCCCAAATCCAGAGAACAAAGAGAATTCTAGTGGAATACTTATGGAATGGGAGCATCGCGCAGCTCTCAGGCACCTAAATGGTGTCCAGTTTGGCCTGTAAAACCACGATGAGTGACCACTGAGAAGAACACCCCAGGAACAGCTTTTTCGCTGTGTAAAGCGACCTTTGAGAATAAGGTCGTCAACGACTCGGCTCAAAGCGACAACAAACAAACGCCTTGCGCCGGCCGAAATTTGGGCTTAGCTCGTGGCGCTCCCCCAGGCCTCAGCACTGAGCAGCCAGCTCCACCCTTTTCTCGGTCACTCACGCGCAAATACCGGTGATTTACTGCCTGGAGAGCCGTTTATGAAGCATGGTCCCTTAGTATTGAGCAGACGTTGGCGCCAGGCTAGGATTCTATCAAGAATCTGGTCGTAGCGCACCTGGAGGTTCAAGTTCATTTTGTGNTTTCGGGGACTATGAGTGGAATTGGAAGATTAATAATACAGAAATGGCTGGCCATACATGATTATATGTCCAGTGCAACTTGAATACAATTAGGCGCCCTGACCCCTGATGCCGTTGGCAGACTGCCGCAAGTAACCCTCACATCGCTCCTTCCATATATCAGCCTCGTGTCGTATCACATGGCGCCCAAACAATGCAAGAGTGAACCACTCAAGCAGCGTCTGACGCGTATTACCTCTGTCGTCTTTACCTTCCCCGATCTTTACAGGTGCATCATCATTCATCAGAAGGCTCAGAAAGTGTCGAGCACTGGCGTATCGGCACCAGAGCGCAGTCAGGATCTCGAGCTTGTATGGGGCGAGTTCCGGGCGTGTGAGCAGTGGTGGTGCTAGGAAAAGCATCAAGTAATCTGTAGCCAATCCATGCAAGCGTCCTATCTTACATTTTAACCAACGTGCGGTTATGCCAACGATGAGACCGTACGCACCATCCGAGATCAGGCGACTCAGCAGCTCGACATGAGCGACAAGAGCAGGGTTTTCAGGACCAAGGGCCACCGAGGCTATGCGTAGAGTTATTGTTTGGCGGGCTGAAAGCGTTCTCTGTTACCCAAGAGCGCTGGTTATGGGAAGCGCAATAACTTACCCATTGGATCCAGTGACATCAGGGAGAGTAGTTGTACCACACACGGTCTCAACCGATCAATGTGAAGCAGCGCCATAAACTTCGTCGCCAAGGGCGTAATTTGTTCGAGCACTGAAGTTTTAGCTGCGGTGCATGATTTTGGGGCCCCTTGTCTTCCAACGCTCTTCAAGGCTGGGAAAGAATGAGCGCTCTGTACGATAATAGGCTGCTATATACTCACATGTAGGACCTGACGACAAGGCCACGAGAAGCTGGATTGCGGTGATGCGTATTTCTCCAACGTCGTCCTTTTCATCAAGTGCTAAAGCGATGATTTCAAGTATGGCAGGTTCGAAAATTTCTGGGTTCGGATAGCCTGTAAAACGGCTAAAGTTGGGTTGAATTATCACAATTTGATATCGCTTACCATGCGTTGTATACAGTTTCAGAAGCAGTTCAATAGCAGTTGCGCGAGTGAATAATGACGTGCTTCGAAGCATCGGGGTCAAGGTATGAACGACGATGGTAGCGGTATCTTCTACGGCCGGAACTGTGTGTGCACGGTAAATATCGAAACCCAGAGCGTATCAAACAGTGTGAATATACTTACGACTCTCTATGAGTCGCTGCACCACAGCCTTTCCGGCAACTGTGATTGTTGCTGTTGATGGAGAAATTGCAATTGCGAAGGCTACGAAATTATCGAAGAGTGTCCTTCCTGCACTGTTCTGGAGTTCTTGACCGCCATCTATCAAAACAGCTCTCAGCATTTGAGAAATGGAGAGGGAAGCAATGTCCCCAAACCGAACTATAAACCATGTTACAGTTAGTACATGATCAAGGAGAGGTTACAGACAATACCCAAGCTGTCCAAAGCCGACTTGGCGTTTGAATGATGCTTTTTGTTCCCCTGTTCTTTCAAGAGTGTCTCGATAATCTTACAGAAGGCGACTTTGTTGGCGTCCCGAAAACGAATGACTGCAAAAGGCGATTCATGATCAATAGCGAGAACCGAAGGTGCGTGAGATGACATACGAGGACAAGCCAGCTTCAGAACCTGTAGGGCAGCAATTCGCATATCACCATCACCATCTTTGATCACAATGTCCGCCAATCGAGACATGATCTGTGAATCACCTGCAGGAAGAGTTAACAGAGAAAGCCAATCTGCGATAATCTACGCACTGTTACGTCCCAAAAAGAAGGCTTCGTATCTGGACTGGCTTTCACCTTTGATCGAGTTTGAACCTCACGTCATGGCAAACAGCTTAGTTCACTCACCGTAGTCAGGGACACATCCGATGATCTTTCCAAACAGGTTTATGGCGGCCAAACGGACAATGGGCCCCGCATTGAGTTTCAGTGCTGATTCTATGGCTTTGGGTAGGACATTGTCGATTGGGTCGCGCAGTTCGACTACTCGGCAATCAATCCTCTACCAGCTTTAAGCTTTGAGAAAGACAGGCTCACTGTTCTGGAACAAGGAACAAAACGTATCCTGGGACTCGAAGGCGGCATCACTTGTTTTTTCCTTAATCACCGTTTCAATGAGTTCTGGCAAGGCTTGGAATTCAACTAAAAGCAGTGAGTAAGCTCCGAGCTGCCAGCAATATAATATACGAACCATTCCGACTGAGTAGCAAAACCATCTGAACCCATAGTTGATGTCGTTCTTCTGAACCTTTAAAGGACCGCTTTAATGGTGTATCACTACGGAGGAACTTGGACCGAACCTTTTGTTTTTTCAGGTTTAGGTGGTGCTGTGACCGTGATCAACACGGTCACAGCACGGTCTGTATGCTCCGGCGCTCTAAGTGAGGAAACGAACGCTTCTCCTAGTCCTTTTGCTAGCGGTTCCCTGAACTCGGCTACAAGGCACTTGGATCAGTTCGGAGATATCGAATAATAAGCAGCATATTACCCTCAATGAGAAGCTGTTGTAAAGCACCCATCCCCTCAGACTGCACAATGGAGCTGCCGTCCTTGACTGCGGCATCGAAAATCTTGGTGAGCTTAGTAGCTACATGTGAGAGTCAGAGTCAGATAGTGTGCGAATGGGCTTTAACACGTTTGAATTGTCTTACTGTCTCTGATTTGGGTGGCCAACTTGACCCACAATCGGCGTACCCTCTCCGTTTTGTCTTCAGGCCCGGCTCCGAAACAGTGCTCTTTTACCATGGGGTCTACGAACCGATGACATTTGTCACGATATGAACGGTCCTGTCCACCATCATCTAGTTCTGTTAGACTTGAAAAGGTTTTGACGGCTTCAAAGTGATAGTCGTCGTCGGAATCAGATAATGCTGTATTGGAGAGCTTTTTGAGAACTTGCTCCAACATTTCTACTATAGCCATCCTCAGCCGCAATTTGAGCACGAAAAATCGGTGAATCTTACAGTTTTCTGAATAGTGCAATTTGAATGCGGAGAGCAACCGCATGTGGCTGATCCGAACTCTTTGATTCGCGCTCTTGACAAAGTCATCAAAATGGTCGACAGTGTCACGGACGAGGGTTTGGGTGAGTTTTGGAGATACACGCAGTAGGATGTGCTCCGAGAGTTGACTTAGACGTTGGAGGCACTCGGATTGAACGGTAGGGTCAGGGTCGTGCATTGCCATCTGGAAAAGGATGTTCGGCACATCTTTGAACCTAAATGGGTCTAGGGCAGCAATTTTCCATATTAGCACCGTCAGTACGAGAGAAGGAAGGCACAATGCGTACAAAATGCACCAATTGTCGCAAGGATATCGACCCAAGTCCTGCGGTCATCCGGCCCAATTTTGTAGAGTCGTCGACGCAGATGCAGCGTGAGCGTCGATTTAGGCATGTAATCCAGAGCACCTGTTGTAAAAATTCACTCAGTCCACGGCTTCTCAGGTGGAATTGGATACTCGCTCTTATCAGCCTCGACTTGAACGCTAAGTGAAGAGTCTTCGATCTCGTCCCTCAGATCCTTTCCAATACGTTCGAGATTTTTTTTCGACTCTTTCACTTAATGTTGCTGGGAGAAGAAAAGTCAGACAGTCTCTCAATGACCGGGGAAGCAATGCACCTCGTCGAGAAAGAAGCACCAGTAGCTTAATCCATTTTGTCGTAGTGGACCAGTGCTCACGAGAACCATGAAAGGATACATCGAGATCCTGAGGTAAGGCACTTTCAAATGCCTTGATATACTCAGGATCTTGGGGCCAAGCAAGTCAAAATGAGATCTCGAAGCAATAGATGTTCCTGTACGTACCATTTTCTATTAGTAACAAATTCTCATGGGCCATTTTCAACAGGTTGGTGTCACTTTCCGTTTTAACGTAAAGTTTTGCAAAGATCGGAACAATTTCTGGGAACTTGAAAAGCACTGAGCGCAAAATTTAGAGAAGGTGGTGCAAAAGATATGTCAGGAAAGAGCCGTACCACGCTTTTCCATGTCATCCAAGAATTGAACCCATAGGGCGCGTACGTTGGGGTCGCCTTCGTTGAGGACTTTATCCTGGACCGATAGGATGGCCGACTTCACTACCTCCAACATCTCTGCTACAAAAGATCATTCAGAGTCATTCGAGTGTTCAGTCTAGTTCACGCACAGGTCAAATTCCGGTCTTTGCAGATAGCTGAAATCAATCTGATGGATGAGCGCCGAACATCGTTATGTTCATCCGCACCCGCCCATTCGATGATTTTTGTGAAGAGGTCCATGTGGGTGAGGTCAACTAATGATTCGCCATTTTTAGGAATCAGACAATCAAATACTGAGCTCTACTCACGTTGGCCTATGAAGGCTTCCAACACAAGCACAACCCTAATACGGCGTCCACCAGGCCCCATTGCAGCTTCCAGCCATGATAGCGCATCGACTCTAAGCGAGCCATTGACATGATCTGCAACAAGGGGTTATGAATCTGATTTAGTGGCTGATCAACGTGTCGTCCGAGCGAAAACTTACGGTTCCTACTAAGTTCCTTGAGAAGGCAAAAAGCCTTCTCATGAACCAAGTTGCTGTCGTCATGAATGGCGACCGTAACAATCTTCTCAAACACAACGGGGAATATGTCTTGAGCCAAATCAACGTTATCCTCCCATGCAAAAGCGTAATGTGGTCTTTTCAAGGCGACATTCGACCTGTCATCTTTGAGGTGTTGTAATAGATCAGTCAGAACGCGGTGACGTTTCTTGGATTCCAAGTGATCCAATCCATTGTTGAGGGCCGTTGGAACGGCGCCCCTTATAAGTGGTGCAAATGACCCTTTAAAAAATGTAGACGTTAGACGAGACACATGAAGCTGAGGAAAACTTACCTTTTAGTTCCCACATATCCTTTGCTAGGCGCAGAGCGGGCTGGCGAACGTCCGTTGAGTCCGCATTCAGGGCAACCTCGACCAAGGCGGGGATGACTTCGTCGAGAAGGGGGTAGAATAAGCTGTCGCGATCTGGAAAGGGTGTGCGTGAGTTCGCTAACAGTCCACTCCCGCTGTTAGTCCCGCACAGACACTTACTGATCCATATAGCCCTGACAAACGCGACTGTGCGCATACGCTCCTGTGGCTTACGACTCTTAAATCCAGATTCAACGCTGGCGCGCAGAGCATGTGTCACTGTACCCAACCTCTCCTGTGAGGACGCTGCCAAATTGGTCAGCACCTGTAGCCCGTCCCCCTTGGTCTTGTCTGCTTTGAATACGGTCATATCGGAGATTGTCTTAATCGAGCTGAGATCGAATAAGTCGGCTGGAGCTGTGTCAGTTGTATCGTGTCATGAAATTATTCGATTAGTCTCACGTTTCAAGTCTGGAACCTGGCTGAGCATTTTGAGGGGGTCTATCGGTAATTTTGCACGGCCCAAGGCCGCGGATACAAGGGTCTCCAATATGCCCTGACTCGGGGATGGGTGAGCAGCACCGTTCTCAGACCCGGGCGGTAGGGATAATATATTGTCCAAGGCCTCCGTCGCCATGTCCTGCAGTTCAGTTGCTACCCGGAAAACTCAATCAGTTGGCAGCTCTATGAAATACACGGGAAACAGGCACACACTCGTAGACGTATAGAGCTGACGCAATAACTTCAGTGCCAGCGCTTCAACAGAATCCCGTTCCGTCTTTGGTATATTCCCTGCCCATTCGCTGGTACGCCCAGCTGCTGAAGCTGTGCAGCCAGCTACGACTCGGTGTCAACAAATTATAACCGAACAATACAGAATAAAAACTCACCTTTTGCGAGGCACAGGCTCAGGATATAGAGGTTCGTGGTCTTCACACTCGTCTTCCCTTGCAGAAGGCCACGACAAGCGGCTAACATGAAGTGCAGTCTGTGAGTGGACTGGATGTTCTGGAGAGCCAACTCCCAAAGGCGATCGTGCATCTCGTTGGGTTGGAACCCGAGCTCAGGAACGGAATACTCTTCTGGGAGTGCTTCCAAAAGGCACACGATTTGCGTCCTGAGACCAAATGATAGTTGGCGAGGAGATTCGGGCAAAGCATTCCAGCGATGAAGGGGATACCCAGATTTAAGTGAGGTTTGCAAAGCATCCAGCAGATCCCGGTAGTTCCCAAGATCGCAATCGATGCCTTCTGGGATAGCGACGAGTTTCTCTTGGAGGGCGCTGACGAACCGGAGAAAGGTGAGCAGATAGTTACAAAGTATCTCGTTGTGACGAGCCGCATCACTGGTCCTTGTCGATGCGCATATCTTGAAGCGTTCCAGCAAATGGAATGGGCTGTCAGTCCGACAAAAATGGCGAATCCATTTCCGGGCGAAAGTTGGATGAGCGATCTCTGTTGCGGCTTCGTCAATGTGTGTTGGTTTCGAGGATCGAATCAGCTTAGTGTGGAGAATCTCAGCTAGTCCTTCGTTGAGACGCACTGTGGGGTCGGAATTTGATGGCCGCGTCCTGGTAAATAGAGCCTTCAGCTGGCCGAGCCTTGGTACAGCTATCAACATCTTGCCGAGCCGAGGGAAGACCTCCGTAAGTGGGGTATAGAAAGGTGAGGAGGGGAAGAACAAAGGAAGACCGGTCATGATCATATAAATAGCACATCCAAATATGCAGAAGGCCAGAAGGACATGCCCGAGGGTCTGATCGTCGGTTCTGCTCTGGACGATCAACCCACCCACGAAGAGAAAGGCAGCCACCTGAACAAGAGATGGTACCAGGGTGATGACTCCCTCCAGATTCCACGAGTCCGCTTCCTTGTCCAACTTGTATCGATCGTAAGCATCCTTAGCTTCGCGTCCCGAGTTGACAGGCACAAATTTTGCCAGCCAGGCCTTGGCCAGAACACCCATAACGGCACTGAATAAGGTGATAACGAGGCTTATAAGCCACAAGCCGACAATCCATTTCTGTGAAGCTGGGATGTGAACTTCGTCGATGATCGACTTTTGTTGTGTAGTGTTGACTATTTTGCTCAGTAGAATCTGCTCCGAATCCTCTTGCAGGTCCTGACGGGCGTCGATAAGGAAGGATGAAACTATTGCGCCAAACAAACCAGCCTGTAGCAAGTGCTGTTAGATCATGGCTACTCACGCCGGCTAAGGATGCCATGCTCACAAAGATGAGAAGGGAGTCCAAGCTCGTTTTCCACAACTCCACATTCTCTTTTGCCTCGCGCTCGGCGTCTTCGAGATAAAGGTGCCATATCCTAGCGTCCGACCTAAATTCAAGACCGCCTTTCGTCTTCTGCTCTCCTCCTCCGTTGCCCCCTCCATGACCATGACCCCCATGGGCTCCTCTACCACCCCGATTGTCCAGTCCTCGATTCAAATATGGGTTTATATCGATGACACTGTGCTGAGTCTGACATCGTCTTCAGTGGCGAATTTATATATACAGAACATAGAGAAACTCACCGCTGTGGAATTGGTTCCTAACATTTTCCGAAAGTGCGCTCAGGCGTAGAAACAAACCGGCGGATGGCAGACAGGCTAACGTGCACCCGCTGTCATTAAATAGTAGCATGCCCAGCAGGAAAGGCGCCCAAGGGGTCATCCATGTTCACGAGATATCGCTTTGACGTACAGATGTTGGCACCTCCTCAATTAGTCCATATTGCAGATCAGGAATCAGCTACTTCGATATCATCTCGATGTGGGGTCGCGGTTCATATGAGTGTCGTTGATAGGTCGCGGTCAAAGGCAGAATGGTACTTCTTTTTCCCCACGATTCTGCCGTCCGCGCCTCTGAGCATGAGTGCTATCACGCCTAAACATGGCAAGTCTCCATCATTCCACCCTGTCATTCCACCGACAGCTAGCGCGCTACATGGGTCTTTGACCACTTTGAGTATGTACAAGGCGATAATGTGCTCACACGTAATGATAGGCAAACACTCAAGGTACGTCTCCAGCAGACATCGTACAAATTTGCACTCGGCGCTTGAGCGGTCTGACAAGCAATGCCAGACCGCTCGCAAGGTCGATCTGTAACTGTAAAATGGAGGCAGTTGGAGAATAATTCAAGAGAATCTGTATTCCTGGACACTCCTTGTCCGGGTTTAACTAAAAATATATATGGTACTGTTCACCGTTTTTTTGCCCCTTTTTGCTCCTTGTCGTTAGGCGCCCTGGAACGGGATGTGACTTGGGGTGACTTGCTGTGACTGCCCCTTTTTTCTGTTTGTCATTAGGCGCCCTGAAAGAAACGGGATATGACTTGCTTTGATGACTTGCTGTGACTGTTCGACAGTCGGTTCGAAAAAAAGGGCGGAATAGGTGAAAAGAGTGATGCGGAATGATGAGGAGACTTGTCCTGGAAGGCATTCCTGGACACTCCTTGTCCGAGTTTACTAAGAAAAATTAGAAAAGGTATAATCAGTGCCCTTTCTCGGAACGTGAGGGCGCACAATAGGAGTGTCCAGGTCTGCCCGGAGTGGGCCATTGTATCGATATTTCATAAGATTGTACTACTAGACTGTCTTTCACAAATTTCCAGGCTATTGCCTATCTTTTCGATATATTATGTACACTCATGTATAAGGCTTTCAGAGGGGCGACATAGCACTCTGATTTATTGAAGACCTAGAAACGACTCCTACCAAACGAGACATATATTACTTTCTCCGTTTCTGTGTATGCCCCAATACAGCATGAGCAATATCTCGAGTGAGTGCCGAGGCGCTTAAAATAACGCCCGTCAAAGATAGCGCACGTCCCAGCTCCACTCTTATTTGGCCGGTGTAAGATTATATCGATCAGTGCAAATGGGACCCAGACATCATAGTCCTCCAAGCAAAAGTTACCTGACGAAAATCGCTTTCAAGATATAAATAAGGACAGGATACAATTAACAACCCAAACCCTGAGCATTATACAACGTAATGGAATAGTACTAGTATGAGAAACAGAATTATGAAGGAAAAGGGAAAGCTCTAGAGCTCTAACAATCTAATAGCGAGGTCGTGTCGATGCATAATGCTTCAGCCTACTCCATGTCTGAGTCTCTCGCTATCCATTGTAACTGACGAAGGTACCTGTAGGCGACGATCTTCTTGGCTTGAACCTTCCTCCTCGCCGATGCACGACCAACTTCATCGCCGTTGACTGTAAGGATGTTGACAGAGAGTGGTGTGAGTTGGCCATTGGTTTGGAAGAGACGAAGGAAGCTGGAAGTGGGAATATTTACTCACCTAGATAGCGTAGAGTGTGCATTCCGGGGCTCGTGCTTTGTAGTTCCTCCCACTGTCCAGGGGCATGGTTGTGGAGAAGTTGGACATAATCTGCAATAGTGAATGATTCCAGGATGCTGTGAGATCAAAGTTGAGTGAGAGAGATAGGAGGGCTCGCCTTTGCTGGGGTCGTGAGATGACATAGTGTTGACTGGATCGTTCAGTGAAGTTGAAATGTTGGGAAGCTAATAATGAGGGATAGACAGCCAAGGGAAAGGCTTTATATTAAGAGGCTTTGCCTCAGAGCCACAATCCAATATGTCCTACTCACCTTGTTGGGCTCCGTTCTTTGAGTACTGTTTTCTGTTTTCTCAGTGCCCCAATCACTTTACGGGATAATCCTAGCAATCATGGCAAAGGGAAACATATAGTGTTCGTTATTATTTCCATAGCTCAAACGATCGAGTTGCATAGGCATTTTCGTAGCTAGTTTCCACTTTTTTGCAGAAAATCATGAAGATAGGCAGAAGGCTTAATTTCGCTACTTACATCCTCTCCTTGACTTCTTGTTTATATTGATAGTCAAGATACAACCTTTGCTACCCAGGCATTTTCGAAAGCCCCAAAATGTATCCCAAAACGTATACCGTAAAGTATTTAACACCTCCGTGGCATCGTTCCCAAAATCGGCTGAAAGAGAACACACACACGAATAAGTGATCTTACAAACAAACCTAGATAATTCCGCGCACATTGTACAGCCCACACACCATTCGAGGCTAGGTTGCCAAGGTATCTGAAGAGCAGTCTTGCCACAAAACCCCATGATGCAACTGGAGTGGCAACATTCCTGGTCAGTGTCCATTGGAGCCATGGAGAAGACAGCAAATGCTCTGGCTTTGTATCCTTCTGATTCTTAAGATTATCCCGTAGATCGATTGTGGCACTTAGGGAACGGCAAACCATACTCAAAGAATGGAGCCTAGAATGGCGAGTAAAGCACGGTAAGTCGTGGCTCTGAGGCAAACCCTAGATATAGAACCTTGTCCTCGGCTACCTACCCCTCATCATCCTTTCTCCAGCATTCTCGATTCTCACTGAACTATCCGGTCAACACCATGCCACCTTACGACGCCAGCAAGGGCAAATCTTCCCGTCCCCATCATTCAACACTGATCTCACTGTGTGATGGTATCATCCACTATCGCAGATTATGTTCAGCTTCTCTGCAACCACAACCCTGGAGAGTGGGAGGATCCGCAAAGCGCGAGCCCCGGAATGCACACTCTACGCTATCTAGGTGAGTCCATATATCCCCAATTCCCGCTTCCTTCGTCTCTTCCAAATCAAGGGCCAACTCTCACCACATTATCGCAGCCGCTCACAATGGTCCTCAGAGGAGTGGAGCTGCATGACGAATGCGACCGACGGTCGAAGTCTATTGGTGTCCGTTGACATGCCTCAAGTCTCTCAATAAACTACCCACATTAATCAATACGAGCCAATAACCAATATCCTATTCATTCAACTACGAGCTACAACAACGACAACAAGGACGGGACTTCTCAAGGACCCGAATTGAAACAGCTTGCCTCATATTCCCTGACATATACTCCAAGTGCCGACTTTACGTGCAATAACGTGTAACGCCTAACTATCTATGCAATCAGACAATGGTTCATGGGCTTCGGGTCAGACTTCGAAATTGCCGGCTATGTATTTACAGTCGGAATGATATGAACCTGTCATACAAAGGGATCTCAGGGTCAGGCTCCTCTAACTCTTCAAAGACGCGTCCAGGATTTTTCTGGGACCAGACTGACTTGAACTCTTGCAGAAGGCAGGCATCACTGATCCCTGGGAGTGAATTGAGAAAATAGAAAAAGACACAAGACAGTAATGGCAGACCTCGAACCAGCGGTTCCTTGTTCCACCGGTCGACGCATTYGTTTATCCTCGCTGCAGTCAAAGGATCCTTGTCCTAGGCAAGACAACTTCAGCTTACACATGGCCACGGAAAATCAATATGCTCACGTACTTGAAGATGCTCAGCTATCTGCTCTGCCCACACACGTAAATCACATGGGGAGCGAATTGGAAGGGGAGGTCCATGGCGCTCCCAAGYGAAGTTCCACTTGTACAGGAGCTCCCAACCGCCGTTKGCAGTGAAGGAGCTGAGTTTTTCACACATGAAGCTGTCAAGCGTGATATGCTTCAAGTGTAGCTCAAGAATGAAAATTGCCCATGGCAAACAAATAAGAATTTGGTGGCGCAAGCATTTTTGGTCAAGAGCGCAAGCATCTTCGGTCAAGCATTTTTGGTGGCGCAAGCATTTTTGGTCAAAGGTCCAGCAGTCGGACTTGCAGCACGGAACTGATCAGAACGTTGTGTACAAATGTCAGCTGTAACCTTCCAGTCGCTACAAAATCGAACAGTGCACTCACTCGTTTCGATCGGGTACCGGAAAGTTCTGTCCATACAGAGGGACATCAAATTTCCCCATACACGCTGGATTGAGACGTAGAACTCTTGGGATCTGCTCTCATCCTCGATGTAATCTTGAAACGATCGATGGTAAAACGAGATGCCGAGCTGCTTGAAATCGTATTCTTTCGGCGGGTTATCTTCGTAAGTCGTAATCAGCGAGCCAAGGTCGGATAGAATAAGATTGTGGGTTCCTTCATCCAAATCCAGCAAGAAGTTGAACTTTGGTAGGGCTAAACTGCGTGCTTCAGTGCGCATACTTATACCCTGATAAGACCTAATGATGAGCATGAAGTCATCCTTGTTGGTATTCACCGCGTCGTAGGCATCCTTGGCATTTTTGAGAATGTTTCTGTAGAGAAGATCGATGGATGGAAACGGGTTACTAGACTTCGGTTTGTCGTCAGATATCCACTCCAGCACTGTCGCCAGCCGATCGTATGGGGAACAGCGAGGGTTGAGGACGTATTTAATCACCGTCGCAGCGTAAATGAATTGTCCCGACGCTGAGGAGACCAGGGCGTTGATGTCGGACTCCCTCGGCCAGGATTGGAATCGCGCTCGAGGATCGCTGCTTCTAGCGCCAGCCTCCCGAAGGCGACGCCAAAGGTATCTCCGAATGTCGGCAGTTGCGTTGTATTTGTCGCTTAGCTGGAGGTGGTACGTGACTTCGTAAAGATATCCTCCGGGTTGTAACGCGCTACGGATGGCCAATTCAGGCCTGCTGGCAAGGAAGAGGCGGAAGGGAACATTGGGTCTGTCGAGGATGCACCGCTTGATAGCTGACAGGAGTTCCGCTTGCCGATCTTCCCCCGAACATTCGTCAAGGCCATCAATGAGTATCGCGAAAGGGAGGGCTCTAAACTGGGGAGGGTCCTTGACTCGAAGGATTTCGACAGGGTTGATAAGAAGAGTGTCCATTTGTGTGTGGAGAGATTTGGAAAAAATGAGGGGGTCCCTCGCAACAGCAGCACCAATGAAGCCTCGAAGGGATTCGTTCTCTATGCCTAGCTGGTATGCTATGGTAGGAACGATGGGCGAAACATCCTTTCGACTGGGGTCCGTCGTGGAAAAAAAGAATGTTGCCCCCAGGATCTTCCTCCGAGCGCAAACTTCAGAAATGGTCTGTTGGAGCGCCGACTTCCCGGCACCCGCTGCGCCCGTCATGCACAACAGCCGCTGTGGGGATTTCCGATCCTCGATCCAGTCCGTGAGCTCCTCGATAACTCCCTGACGTGTATCTTCGTCGCACNTTCGGGGGGTCGAATCGACTCTCGGAATTGTACAGCGCATTCGGAGCAGTTTTCCCGACCAGCAACTCCCAACCTAGACAGCGATTAGCGAGAAGCTTCGCTGTGCAGAGATATCATACCTTTGTCAGCCTTCGCCAGTAATGAAGCTTCATGATAAATTAAATTGACATTCCTGACGTGAAAATTGCTTGCATTGTTGAATAACGAAATCGAATGTTGAGTGGCTGAACCCATGCTTGAGTCGGTATGCGGTCCGGCGCTTTGATGAACAGTCGAACAGGAAGGAGAAACCTGCTCTGTGGGGCTCAAGAGTGATGATGCTGTCGATACGCTTGATTAGCGTTCAGAGAAATAGATCTAAAGCCGGACCAACCTTCACGATATGTCGAAGAGACCGAACCTGAATTGTAGCCAGGAGGACTGCTGTGAAGCACCATCGGCTCTTCCCTGCCGAGGTCGTCACCCACGCTTCGAGGCGCCTCTGAATCATTGACGGCATATGTTGTGAGCGGAGGTTGATGGTCGATCCCTGTGTTCTCCGAAGGGGCCATTCCCATATTATTAGCGCAAGCTGGAGTTCCTACGCCCCGGGCATGTGGATCAAGAATTGCCAGTGACGCTGTCTTTTGACGGGAGTAAGCGCTTTCGCTCGAGGAACCCGACGGTTGTCCAGCTGAAGAGGCGTCTTGCGATGATTCAAGCTTCCGACCATCCTTACGCCGTCGAGAAGATGAGGAAGAGAAGAGAGACTTCCAAAAGGATTTCTCAGTCGACTTGCGAGACATTGTTCAGGCGCAGAGAGCGGAAAAACGGGGGGACTTTTTTGAAGCTATTTAATATCGCTATCAGCGACGCCCACAGTTGTCAACAAATCCAAGAGTTGGGGACAAATTCTGGCTGGGGAACCGTGCTGACACGACACCAACGCCCACAAAGGACGGACGATGTATTCCAGAATGGGCGGGATCCTGATCTATTCATTTGAACGTTTACGATGTCAGTAGGCCAGTGTACGATTACCAGTATCTCGAGTCGTTGCGCCAATAGAACCTTCCAGACACTTGCTCCACTTTCCAGTAATACGGAGGAATTTAAAAGACCCTGGTAGTCTGGCGGGTCAGGCTCGAGGTGAGTTCTATCTCTTTTTGTCAAAAGTCACATACTTTAGGATTTGGACAAGCCAGCTCTTTCAATGCACTTTAGACCCATGGTTGCAAGCATCTTCCCCATTTCAACAATAGCACGGTGGGCTGGATTGTCCTGCCACGAGTTCAGGACTAACCCTTTGAAATAGATATGTCAAAGAACGTGCTACTAGATCTGGTTTTCCAAATTTCCGGGCCATCGCCCGTTTCCTCGATACGTGTTGCACATACACTCGTGTCAAAGACTTTCAGAGGGAAGACAAAGCACAATTCCCAACTCACCCTTATTTGACCGGTGGTCGATCGAATTGATCAGTGCAAGCGGCCCAGGCATTTTAGTCCAACAATCTAAAGTTACTGGACGCAAACCGCTTTCAAGAAATCAATAGAACAGGATAGTGCAATTAGCAGCCCTTAACGTTTAAACATGATTATATTATCCAGAGGCATCTTTGACTCGGGCACTATTGGGTGACATTGTGCGCCAAGACGATGCCTCTGGCATTTGCAGCCATCACTGCTGTTCTCGGATTTCTGGTTTGCAACGTTATTTCTACTTCCGGCTCCCGCTTCCTCTGTAGAAAGGGCGGTATTGGTGTGAGCTTAGTCGCTGCTCTCCTTTCAACTAATTCTAACTGCCTGCTTCTGCTTTGATACTAGTAAGAACGTCTCGGGGGCTTTCCGTGCAAAGCATCTCACGCAGGTAACAAAAAACGTAACAGTACGAGTACGGAGCAAAAATATCGCAAAGGAAAACGGAACGTTCTAGGTCCCTAAAAATATAACAGCGCGATCGTGTCGACACATGATGCTTCCGCCTACTCCATGTCTGGGTCTCTCTGTATCCATTTAATCTCACGAAGGTACCTGTAGGCGATGATCTTCATGGCTGCAACCTTCCTGGTTGCCGAAGCACGACCAACTTCAACGTCCCGGACTGTAAGATCGTTGACATTGAGTGGTGTGAGCTGGCCATCAATTTGGAAGAGAAGAAGGTGGCGGGAAGCGGGGATATATAGACTGACTTAGATAGCGTAGAGTGTACAGTCCGGGCCTCGTGCTTTGTAGTTCTTCCCACTTTCCATGGTTATGGTTGTGGAGAAGTTGGAAATAATCTGCGATAGTAAATGATTCAAGGAAGCTGTGAGATCAGGGTTGAGTGAGGGAGACAGTCGGAGGGTTTGCCTTTACTGGGGTTGTAAAATGGCATGGTGTTGACGGGATAGCTCAGTGAACTTGAAATCGAAATGCTGGAGAACTGGTGATGAGGGATAGGCAACCAAGGGCGATGTATTATATTGACAAGCTTTGCCTCAGAGCCACGATCCAATATGCCCTACTTTGTTGGGCTCCATCCTTTGAGTATCATTTTCTGTTGGCTCAGTGCCACAGTCGCTTTACGGTACAATCCTAGCAATCACGGCGACTGGGATAGCATAGGCATTTTTGTAAATAGTTTCTGCCTGTTTGCACGAAACCGCGTTACCGTGAAGATAGGAAGAAGGCTTAAGTTCGTTTCTACTATCCCCTTGTCGACTTCTCGATTACATTAATAGTCAAGATACAACCCTTGCTAGTTTGCCTCGAAATGTATCCCAAAACATATACTGTAAAGTATACAACACCTTCGTGGCATCGTTCCCAACCATTCACTTAAAGAGAATGTACATAAACAAGTGATCCTACAAGCCAAACCGAGATGGAAACTTCCGCCTTGAAGGGCACAGTCTTGCCGCAAAACACCATTACGCAACTTATGTGGCTGAACGACCAGACCAAAAATGGTAACTATGAGAAACGCTCAGTGCCCACCGTGCCACCGTGTAGCACAAGCACTCAACAGCTGAGTTAGGAAGGTAATGATGACCAGACACCCTTCTAGTCTATAGATCGTACCCGAGGCGCGTCAATCTCGTCATCGTCACAGAACAAACATCACCCCTCGAGTAGAGCAAGAGCCCAGAATGGCCTAACGCAGTACCTGCTACCGCGCGGCTTGGTTTGAGCTCAGCGCCCGTTGCGTGGCAATTCAGCGCAGTCAGCAAAAGGAATTTGGTACTCATGTGAAGAAGAATTTTCTATTAAAGCGTAGACCTGTCGTGAGATGAAAGGAGGCGGTCAAGCGAACATTGGGGAAGCTACAGATCTGGAATAGGGTGCCTTGAGTCAAATGAGGCGTTGAGAATCTCTCCTGTGGCTCCAACAAACGTTAACGCCTCAAGAGCCTGATGCCCCTTCACTAGGCCGACAGCAGACATCAACCCGCGCCGAAGTCCGTAACTTCGGTAACTGAAGTATTTGCAAAATATTTGGTCGATTTTCGTGACGTGGGCTCGCTTTCGACAACACAACTAAGATTACACTAAATGCGGCATACATAAATACAGCTTCGTAGGTGAAGGCTAACTACTCCACTAGCTCTCCATGACACTTCCAGTAGGTTTGGGCAGAGGTTTGCCTCGATTCAGTACTCGTCGCTCCCAGAGTCTTGTTCTTCAGAGCTAAACCAGAATTCATCCCGGCAGTATAGAAGCCCCTCTGATCCCACCCTCAGAATTGCGTCGTCGATATGAAGCAATAGCTCTCTTCGTGCATCTTCATTTCGATTCGGCCAATCTTTGTCGTAGAGACATTTCACTATTTCCTCAAAGAAAGGAGTTCCTTCATTTCCGGGATTCAGCAATGCGCGAACAAGTTTGTTTGTCTTCCAGTCGGCCTGGCTGCAAGTCACCTCCTGCAAATGCTTCGCGCAATGGCACCCTATTCGGAATTTAGCACCTGCTGATAGGGTGGAAGGGAGCGAAGTCATTCGGAGAAGATAGATGAATGCTGCATCGAGTGAGGATTGAACATGGTATTTGGCCTTGCGGATGACGGAAAGAGAGTCCACACCCCGAACCGTTCCCAAGGACCCGACGAAGAAACTGGAGGGTATCGAAGTATCGAACAAGGGAGCCATAGATGACTGATCCCACGGCCTCCAGGTACGACTGGGGCTGAAGTAAGACTGCATAATGCAAGCCATGAGATCAAGTTCAATTATCTTCTTGATCATATTGAGACGGGTTGTGGGTGACCCCCGAAAGAGTCCAGAATTTGCCTTGTGCCAAAAGGCGCACCAGTTCTGCACGGCGAACCGAGCGCCGGGGTCTTCAAGCTCCTTGCCGAACGTATTCATGGTGATGGAGGTCATACAGTCGAGCACGTTCGATAGCATTCGTTCTTCCCCTTTGTTGAGGTCCACAGCATACTCTTCGGAGAGATATGGACTGTTCAGGAACTCCCCGAAAGAGGCGTGGATGAAAAGATCGTCAATGTCTTGTTCGTGCCAATTCCCGATTCGAAGAACTGCATGCAAAGGTCGAAGAGCCTTGAGTCCGCTGTCGGGCAACCGCCCTGACAGACTATCGAGAGCACAAAAANGCCTTTTCAAAACCTTCGTCCACGAAGGTCCGCTCCTCTTGAAACGCCATGACATCTTCGATAACCTCGATCATAACGAGTCGATTTCTTTGAGGACATGATCGCATGATTTGCCTGTATAGCTCGTAAAGGGAGGAGAATGGCGTGGAATCCGAGATGTCTGGTCTGGTGGCGGAGGAATTGTACATGATATCCCTCAGAAGCTTTCGGGGGTTGCCGTACGGATCGTCGATGTGACGAATGACGGTGGCAGCGTAGATCATGTGGCCTTCACTCTTTTGAACCAAGCACTCCTCTTCTGGCCACTCTGCATCGACTGATTCAGAACCGAGATCCTCTGCAATGCGACGGAGCTCAGCCATCACAAACACTTTGACATCGTTCATGTGGTCCCCGACCTTGTAGAGATCGAGAGGCTCCATCACGTCACAGAATAGTCTCGACTTTAGGTGTCGCCTGATCCATGCCTCGGGCCTGCTGAGGATGAGGAAGGAAAGGGGGAGATGATGGGAGTGGAGGTGTTGGATGAGGTTCAGCACCCGAAGTTGAATGGTTTCCCGGTCTTCGTCGGACTTCTCTAGGCGAGATTCACGATCCGAGTTGATGCACTCGTCGATTCCGTCAACAATAATGAGTCGGTTGGGTATATCCTTGAGGTTGCTGAGAGACTTTAATGGCTCGACAATCAGCTTCATGAGCTGGACCTGGAGAGCTTTCTTCAGCACCATCGGATCGGTATTGATAACTTCGTCGATGCGGATTTTGAGCTCGGGGATGGAGCGGACGAGCTGATACGCTAGTGTTATGATGAAACGGGCGGGCGAGTTGCGTTCCTGGGACGTCCTCCAAAAGAAGAACGTCGCACCGACGGGACAAAATCCAAGTTTGACCGTAAGTGCCTCCAATTTCTCGGAGACCGTCCCCGCTACGGCGGTCTTGCCATACCCTGCCGGCGCATAGACCCACATGATCGGTTTCTTCCTCCTAGACTTGTCCAGGTACCAGCCAATGATCCTGCGAATAACCGCCTCCCGCGTTCCTGGGTGACATAGAGGGGGAGGAAATCTTTCGTCCGAGTCGTGCATAGCGCCTGTGGCAGCATGCTGGTACAAGACCTGGAGACCTGGCAGCACAGTTTCGTTAATGCGACCCACGTACAACGCCTCCTGCTTGGCTTACCATCGAGGTTGGGACGATGCACGTTGTTGGAAACATTGCCATATACGACGCCGTTGACAATGGGAGCATTGCTGTGCTGTTGATTGTGCACCGTGACGGTGGATCCCCTCATTGATAAGTTGCCTTGCTTTTGTTGTTCTAGCAAGAGAGGAATTCAGTACACACCGCAAACTGGGCTTCGGTATAAGGACTACGTACGAGAAACGCCTGGGTTGTGATTGTCCATCACTCCATTTCCAACAGCGTTGGCCTGCGTAATTGATGAGCGTTTACTTTGAATGAATCGCTCTATCGTAGCCGGCGTGCAGTGGTATTAGCCCCCTGAAACTCGATATGTGCTTCGACCTCACCGTATGCCTCCACTGCTTTCCCCTTTTTTGCACCTTGCATGGACATCGAGGTGGTGGTGTGCTGGCAATGGTTCTCAGATGAAATTTGCCGCCCGGTTACAGCTGTGCCTTAGCCGTGTCAGGAGCAAGAGGGCAACGAAAACGAAAACTCCGCAAAAAANTGGGTATTTCGCGGGTAGGAAAGTGGGGAGAAAAGAGTATGGTCGATGCTGGAACATTCGTCTGTTTACAAGTACTTATATTCTTGTTCTGCTATATGATGCAGAATCAATCACCAGGACAGCCTTCAGGCTGTCGAAGCGAAGTATGCTTGCTTGTCGACGATCGTCGTGCCTCGATCACCAAGTTACGTACGCCACTGTTGTTCTTGTTCTTGTTACTGTTGTTACCCGTCAAAGGACATCGGGAAAGCTGTGCGCACTGGACCCTCGTTACCGACATAGTATTCCTTCCCTCTCCTCTAGTTTTCGGCAACGTCTTTCAGCCTGGCTTTTGCTTGCTTACATGCCATCCTAGTAAATCTGAATGTCAAGTGCTCACCATAATGGTTTGATTGGAGCGAGGGCTTTAGTATCCCTCGCCACGCCCTGATCCGCTTGAGAGGGCTATTCCTACGAAATCCTCCACGCTTCTAGGACAACTTCTCGATGTCTTACTCAGCACACGACTGGAGAAGACTTCGACGAGCGCTGCCATCACTCCAATCAAAATTGATCACGATCGAATTTTCAGCGCTCACTCATCTAATCTACTCTTTCGTTCTCTTTCGCTCTCCCTCATTGACGCTCTCTGCTCATTTACGACTCAAGTACTTGCCTCTTACGATCTCCCTGCTGCTCGAACTATGTCGGCGCAGGCATCATCCTCATCGAACGCCAACACGAACCTCGACGTCCTCTTCGCCCGCGGCGTCCTTGCCCGTCTATCCATCTGGCCGGCACTGCGAGTTGCGATTCAAGAATCTTGGGGCTCGTCTGCTGGAGCGGATAAAAAGAGTTTGCTCGCATCCGAAATATTTGATGCGTTCCAGAGCACTGCTCCCTCAAACTCTAAATCGACGGGTAGTAGCACAAGTAATCCGTCAGCACCAGTAGACGACATCTACATTGAAGACCTCCTTTTACAAATCATGGAAGATGAGTTTGATGTTAGCGTGGAAGATGGGAGCGGTGAAGCCGTTTCGAAAGATATCCTCAAAATCTACGAAGAAGTGTATAACTTGGAAGGGAAAGCACGAGACGCGCTCGTGAAAAAATTTGAAGAAGCTGCGGAGAAAACTGGGAAGGGGAGAGTGGATGTGTCTATTCAGCAAGAGGACGGTGACGTCGAGGACAATGGTGACGATGAAGAGGATTGGGAGGACGAGGATGAAGATGGGGACGTACAGATGCGAGAAGGAGAGGAACAGGCCCCACAGCTTATTGACCACCAGGCGAGGAGGAGAGAAGAGCCGGAGGTGGATGAGGATGGGTTTACGATGGTTAAGGGGAGAGGGAAAGGGAGAAGGTGATAGGAGATTGTGTTCCATCTCTTGGGAGCTCTATTTTTTAGAAAAAGAGTCCCCGACATTCGTATACTCGCCGCGAGACACCAATTCTTTGAACGGAACCCATTTAGGGATCAGGGTACTGTATACGCCCTTCCATTTCACGGTCTCATCTATCCAAACTTCGAACCGAGGTATGGAGATGTGCATATATGAAGAAAGACTCTTAGTAGTCTTTTTGCATCGTGTGGAGGTAGATCGACCCTTACTGGCAAGTGGGTCGTAGCTAATTGAACCTGAGATGGGGGGAAGATCGAGAAAGACGGTATCTGAAAACCTTGACTCCGAGACGTCAAACAGTATTCTACTCACGCTTTGTGTTCCAGTACTCGAGCAGCCGTCGCCCTCGCGGGGGAGGTACAATGAGAAGCACCACTTAACACTCTCTCTAATTAAATTATGTAATTTAAAAAATTAATTCCAGTAAAAATTAATTCCAGTAAACCTGCAGACGCGTCGCGTCGATCAACCGATCCATCTCCTCCTCCTCCCTCCCCCTCATCTAAAAGCCCAGGCCGGCACCGCAGTATCACGAATAGAAGAATGAACCCCAGCACAGTGGCATCGGGGAGCTCAGCGCCAGCCCACAACGCACCTCTTCCACCAAGCACGACATCGGCAGCACGGTCGTCGCGTATAGCGCCCCATTCGCATATCAAGGGCCTCGGGCTGACACCAGAGGGGCTTGCAAATGTCGACTCTGCGGGCTTTGTAGGGCAAAACCAAGCGAGGGAGGTGAGGATTATTGTCGATTTTTCATTCTTTGCCTGCTAGCAGTATGAATCTATTGGCTTGCTTGTTTGATTCCTTTTGCCATCCATCTTTTCGGTTTCTATCCATTTATACCTTCATCTGACCACACTTTGCCCTTTATAGGCCTGCGGAGTTATTGTCGACCTCATAAAATCACGCAAATTCTCTGGCAGGGCTCTCCTCCTCGTTGGAGCTCCGGGAACAGGAAAGACTGCATTGGCCCTAGCTGTATCGAATGAGCTTGGTACCAAAGTACCTTTCGTGCCGATGGTGGGGAGTGAGGTGTACAGTACCGAGGTGAAGAAGACGGAGGTGTTGCATGAGGCGTTTCGGAGGGCTATTGGTGAGTTCCTGTTCCCGACTTCTTTTTGCTTGTTTCCTTTTCTCTTTTTTTGGGTTTGTGTATTGGGTGTTTGTCGTTCTTGGACTGCTTCTCACTTCGGCTCCCGTTGAAATCCTTCCCATTTTCAAACGCGAGGGTGACCTGT
Source organism: Candolleomyces eurysporus (assembly GCA_027579435.1). Lineage (NCBI taxonomy): Eukaryota > Fungi > Basidiomycota > Agaricomycetes > Agaricales > Psathyrellaceae > Candolleomyces > Candolleomyces eurysporus. The sequence continues at coordinate 2,598 of JANBPK010001317.1, read as the reverse complement.
ACTGGAAATCGAAGTCGCAGGAAAGCAGCCCTGGAACGGCGCTTACATGTTCGTTCGAGGTCCTACATCAGATACCTCGGGATTCGGCGTTCGCCAAGGCCGCAGCTCGGATGAGTGTGGTCCTACGGACACTACTTGGAAAGACCTTTCGGTCTCGTGTGCAGCAAACTGAGCGCCAGGACGAGGCATCGTTCTGCTGACCCAGCAGCCCTTCCAGTGCCGCACGCCTGCCTTTGATATTTCACTCTTCTCGTTATTGGTTTGGGTTCCGGGTCTGTTCCGATTGACTTGGAATTGCTCAAATAATTCCCGGCTTTCTGGATGCAAAGGTTGACGTCTAAAAGCATGACCATGATCCCCGTCGCTCTAGTGGGTCTCGTGAACCACCACGTTCCCTGCTCACAGGATCTTTCAACCAAATCTCTCCCCCCGAATACTGGGGTACAGATACAGATGTCGAGTACCCCCTCATCACCTAGCCAGGTCCCTCGTGCCGTGTCACCTGTCTCCCTTTCGTCATCCCACTTCCTCTTCGCTTTCTCATCGCGTAAAATTAAAATAAACCCAATCTAACAAACGAACAATTTACCCCGCAAATCAGGCCTCCGAATCAAAGAAACCAAAGAAGTCTACGAAGGCGAAGTCACCGAACTCACACCCACCGAGTCGGAGAACCCCTTGAGTGGGTACGGCAAAACCGTCTCGCACGTCGTCGTCGGTCTCAAAACCGTGCGAGGAACTAAACAGCTTCGGCTGGATCCTACAATCTATGAGGCGATGTTGAAGGAGAGGATTGTTGTGGGGGATGTTATTTATGTCGAGTGTAGCACTGGAGCTGTCAAGGTACATCTCTTTTCTATTTTTAAATGCGAGAAAGGGACTAATGACGACCCTTTTAGCGAGTTGGCCGCTCAGATGCCTATGCCTCCTCGTACGATCTCGAAGCCGAGACGTACGTTCCCCTGCCWAAAGGGACGTCCGCAAACGCAAAGAGCTTGTTCAAGACGTCACTCTAGGCGATCTGGACGCTGCCAATGCCCGACCACAGGGCGGGCAGGATATTATGAGCGTCATGGGAAGTTTGGTGAAGAGCGGGAGAACGGAAGTGACGGATAAGTTGAGGAAGGAGGTGAACAAGGTTGTGAAGAGTTATGTTGATCAGGGTGTAGCGGAGGTGGTGCCTGGGGTTGTGTTTATTGATGAGGTGGGTTTTTGCTCCGTTCCCCTACCTTTCCTATGCCTCTCTCCTCTGTCTCCTTGATAAGCCTCTGTGCTTTGCTGCTCAGGACGAAAATAACACTGAGTGCTAATTTTATCTATTTTATAGGTCCACATGCTCGATATCGAGTGCTTTACTTACCTCAATGCTCTCCTCGAATCTAGTATGGCGCCGACGGTTATCTTCGCTACCAACCGGGGTAACTCTCTCATTCGAGGAACCACGGATATCGTATCCGCGCATGGTATTCCGGTCGACCTTTTGGACCGGTAAGCCGTTCATCCTTTCTTTCCATCTACAGCGATCTTCGCCCGAAATGCCCGATCCCAGTTCTGCGCAAAACGTCATTTCTCGCTCGAACCTCTACTCCTTTCATATCATGTCTTCCTTTTTCCGTTGCCTACCACACATGGGGTCCTAACTTGTCTTTTTCGTCCAATTTCTAGGTGTATGATTGTAAAAACGGAAAGCTACACAACGGAGCAAATAGCTAAAGTGTTGCAGCTACGAGCGAACGTGGAAGGGCTCAAATTGGGTGCTGGTGTGCTCGACAGGTTGGCCAGGGAGGGCGAGAAGTCGTCCTTAAGGTGGGTGTCCCATCTCTCTTTGCCTCTCCCTCGCGAGATAACTGACATGAACGAACATCCTATTCAAATAGATATGCTCTACAGCTCCTCACACCCGCCTCGATCCTTGCCCAACTCGCTGGGCGGAGCCAGATCGAAGTAGAAGATATCGGAGAGATGAACGAACTATTCTTGGATGCTAAGACGAGTGCGGCGAGTATCAAGGATGCCGGCTACGAGTTGTAGTACCAACCTGTTGCCGTTCGGTGTTTTGCGTTTGCGGTCGTGTGCTCATTTTTCGATTCGATTTCGCCTTCTTGGACTCGTCATTGCATCCCTGCCTGGAGAGTTGGACGACCCTTTTGTGTACGTATACAATAGACCAATATGCTATATGTAGATGTAAACGTCCGTCCACCCTTGGACGTAAAACTAGGGCTCGTTCGGGACTCGGGTCGGTTTGGAGCCTCCTTTTTCTTCGGAACAGGCTCGAGAAGCCCATTGTTTGCCCCAGGCCTCGGGGGTGAGTTTCCTGCGACCCGGGCTTCGAGGAGTGTTTGGACCGGGGAGCCTATAACGGCGTCTTAGTGGTTCGTTTCGATGGCGTATACGTGTGTTCTGGTTTCAAGTACTGTGTGCAGTCGAGGAACTGAGGCATTGACTGGTACGCCCGAGCCCGAGTCCTGAATGGTCGGGTATCTTCGTTCGATACTTGGCCCCAAGTACAATACGGAAGCGGCAGCTTCCAGCTTTTTCATTACTTTCACGCGAAGTGAGATGCACGAGTTAAATACGGGAGTGAATTGACCTTTA
>JANBPK010001316.1:0-26728 GCA_027579435.1 Candolleomyces eurysporus | reverse complement strand
TATATTTCTCCGTCAGACCCACGGGAGGCCATTGGGCACTGTGCTCAGGTCTTGGGGAGCTCTCAAATATTTGATGGCAGTTTCCCTGCAACTGCTACTGGTGGCGTAAGTAAAGACCCGCGTTACTACATGTTCCTTTTTTTAATTAAAACATTTCTCATAGGCGGGAGCGGGGACTCTCGACCCTACCGCGTCAGCTTCGCACCCGTTCCCTCCTGCGACGATTTCTCCTTCTTTTTCAGGCACCCAGATCGGGCTTCTCCCTACATACACTCCGACGGGGACACTGAAAACGCTAGCCGGGCCTACATTCACCGCTGCACCTTCCGTCGCCGTGGGCTCTGGCTGGAATAATCCCGACGACAATGAGCCTGCTTATGTGTTAGTATATTTTCTTCCATAACTGTTTGAAGTTGAGATTCAACGCGTTGCTGACCGCCGGCTTTATTCCTGCAGCCCTGTTGCCGGATGTTCGTATCCCAGGTCAGTACCTTAAACTTCTCAACTTCTTCTAGATGACAAACTTCTGTGCAGCGCGTGGGACGCCGTGTCTGCAGCTCTCCCAACGGCTACTTGTGCCGGTTCTTGAACTAATTCCCATGCGTAAATGTGTATTTACGATGACGACCCAGCTACGGTCCTGTTGTTGTACGATGGCATTTTCTCTACTTGATGGACTCGGACACCGTTTGCTACTATCTATGGACTGATGTAGACTTTATTTTAGATAACTTGTAACAGACTGCGTCGAACACTTATATAATTCTAGGATCCTAATGCGATTGCGGCTCCTTCAATCAAACGTTATTTTCCCGAGCCATTGATTATCTTATCCAGGCTTCCTTACTCTCGCACGTCCAAATCGTACTTTGGGTGGGTAAACATTTGCCCATTGTTGTATGATGCAGAACCGATTTGGGATCTGTCCATACTCCGGTTCCCAGGTCTAACTCAAGGATTGGAGGAAGGTGAGGATGCTTCACTCGTCATAACGTAAACTGAGATTGATGTTTCCGCAACATTTCATCTTTGGTCACTGCCCTAAATGCTCTATGCCGTTGCAGGAAGATTTAGGCTTGCCACAATCTGTCCCTTTACCTTGCGTTACTGGAGCGCGGTGGATACGGAACGATGCGCGACCGAGCGCGCCGCAGTTTGGATGGTAGGCTTGGGGACCGCAACCTTCATAGTGGCCCCAGTCCCTTTCCACGTCTAAACAGAATGGGTAACATTGGTGGCGCCCCGAAATTCATCCTGTGCGCTCATGATGGATCAAATGGAAGAAACCTCAATCCACAACGGACACGGTCCAAAGTAGTGAGTATGTAGCCCATCTCATCTCGCATATACTCTTTTCGTGTGGTAGCAACATATTCGAAGGTCTGTGCTTGACGCCACCATCAGTGCCATAGCCAAGTTCCTTCCCCTTGGATGAATTCAAATGCTAACTCGCACAGAGATTTCCGGCCGACCGTACATCGATTCGCTATTTCCTTTCTTTGCTGTGCCCACTTGAGGACAGCCTGGTTGACTACTATTCCAGGTGAGGATCTCTGCTTCCCCTTTACCCTGCTAGCTAGGCTTCCTTCCCTTTTGTCTTTTGAGTTATGTTTTTTCCACGTGGGTAGGTGCGTACGTACGCACAACCTAATTGTTCTGCGAAATCGTTCTAGAAGGGGTCGGTTGGCTAACGTTTTAACGCACGATCCCGCGTACGGACGGACGTCGACTCGGAGTACTGTGCCACCGTTACCCACATTCAACGTCGGGTACTTTTTCTGGAATGCGCCTCCCGGAAATTCTTCGAGGATAGGCCACTGGTCTTTGGCAACGGTTGCGCGATCGATTGACTATCTATGTCGTTGACAGAGATCCTGCCCACTGTTCCTTGACATTCAATGGATCGCCGTGAAAGTTGCGGCTCGGAATCATGTCAATGTGGTACTGTTCGCACCCGCCATACGACGACATCGCTTGGCCTGGCTATTTCCAAACCGCAAAATTTCACGAACCGATCCTCCTGCCGCAAAGTTCTCCATAGAGGATGTGCGACAAGGTCCCTCAGTGATATCCCGGACCATCGGAAATAACTCAAGAACCTCCAAGCTTCCAAGTTCTCCTTCAACTTCAACGTCAGTCGCACCGCGCCGCGCCGTCTTCTTTCTCTTGACTTATACCTCCGTTTCGCTGGGCTCCAATAGTCGAATGCTGAACAAGGGCTTGTCAGGTGATTGAATTCGAAGAAGTTCTCCTCCCAAGGTCAAGGAGCTTGTATACCACCGGCTCTACGGCAGCGATGTTTACTCTAGGCTCGTTTGTAGAATGATGCTTTCAGTTCGGAGTATGTTCAAGTTTCCTATTGAAGGGATCTTCAGCGCTAGTGTTACTGCAGTCTTCTTGCCCTTCTACTTCTCAATACGATATGATCGGTATACGGAGAGGTCCAAGATAGAATAGAATACACAATAGGATTTATTCTAGTACCGGTGGGAACACGGAGGTCTGGTTGTTTATGTTACGCCCAGCCCTTGTTTAAGCGAGGGTCGACAGAACTCAATCGGACGCGTGAAACCCAGTTTGACAAGTTCCGTCCTCAGCTTGCTGTCGCTTGAGCGAATGTTTGGATCATGGAGGCAAACTGATAAGTATCATACGCACTCCCCCTCCTCCATCCATCTGTCGCTATTTTTCTTTTTCAACATTTCAGGAGTGATAAGATTCATCATCATAAAGTTTAAGCAAGCGGCTTCGCGAAAACTTCTGAGGTCTGTCTGTTTTGTCTTGTCCCATCGTTTCGATATACATCCGCTGATTGGTATCACTTCTCAAGGAAGACCCGGTACCTGGTCGATCTAATAGAGGCGAGCACCGAGCCATGTGGACTTCAGTACTGACTTGATTAGGGCTTGAAAGAATCACTGAAGAATCAGTATATTGCTCAGGGACAAGGCGATAAGACTCGCTCAGCGATTCGAAGGTGATAATGGCTTTGTTTGGTTGCATAACAGGAGGGTGCGACGTTAACTTGCTGACCTACTAGTACAGCGATACGAGAAAATTCGCATTGATCATACCATGGGCTGTAACTGATCGCTCGAAAATCGCAACGCAACGCAACACTGAAAGCTGATGATTCTGATTTCATCGTGGTCTTGTGAACAAGAAGAGTCGCTCAAATCGGGATCGGGATGTGGCGGCAGCGGAATTCCGCTCATTAAAACGGAATGGGATAAATGCATCCGGTTGGCAGTCAAAGAGCTTGGAGGGCTCCATCGGCGCCCTTGGTAGGCGGCTCGCCACTGACAGGCGCCCATCCACTGGAGCTCCGATTGTCCTTATTTAGCAAACTCTGATGCGATATCTGTCCAGTACAACCCTAACCCTCTCCTCATGCACGAAAGAGCGACTGAATGATAGATAGACAAAGATTGTGTCGTCTCCTAGCAGCCGACAGTTGAGAGCCAAGGCCTCTCATGATCCTCTTGCGCAGCTCGACGGTATACGTAAATCGATTTGTTCTGATAATCGGCACTGTTTGAAAGAAGTCCTAGACGAGTACATGATCGAATATCATTACAAGGTTCTAACAGGGTATCGTAATTCGATAGTAATCAGTCAGATGAAGCGGAGAGCGTTGGGAGGGTAGGATTATGCTCGAATAGTGTGATGAGTGGAGGAGGTTGGCTGGTTGATGCTGAGAATTTCTCTCCAGAACTTGAGCGCAAGGTTTCTAGTTGATCTCTATCAGCAGGACATCTTCCTCCAGTGCAGCTCGAGGGTTACGAAGCAGATGACTTCTGAGCAAACGGATGAGCCAATAACTCCTTCGCCGTCTTCAGTTGCGTGTGGTCATGTGAAGACAGGACCGAATGAAGTCGGGTGCGGGTGCTTCTCGAATATCTTCTTCTTTGAACCCTGGGACGTTGTAATTCGCCATCGCCTGCTCAATGCTCGCTGGGATAAGTTCAGGTATGCGTATGAGATTGCCTTTTAGTCAAAGTAAAAGCCAGGAGATTCAGCAGAAAGGAGAAAACGGAAGAAAAATGTGTACTCTGAACCGTCGTTGTCGAAATATTTATCTGAGTCTTGCGCTATCAAGAACAGATTTTGGGGAAGCTGATTGACCAGTGAGCTCTAAAATCTTAGCCAAATGGTCCTCCTCGAGGGACCAATCATCGCTTCCAGCCTCTGGATGGACTCACAACACCGGCAACCCGCGAGCAATCCGAACGTCTGTAGATAGTTAAGATCGTCGTGAAATCTCCTGAAAGCGTGGCGAGACATATACCAAGCACCCAGTGGCCCAGATATCAGTTCCCGTACTTAACCGAGCCGATAGAAGCACCTCCGGTGGACGGAGGGATATGGGATAAAACCCTTTGCCTAATGGTTCTCGGTCTGCCTATTCACCTTAAAAATCGTTAGTTCCATATTAATTTACTGTAAATGAATACCACAACAAACCGTGTCAAAAATCAACTGGGGCAACATTTATTCTCTCTGCTTCATGTGCGCTTGTTTCCTAGGTCCAATCGTTCGGCAACGGCTGGGACTTTGGGAGGCCTGTCTCTGAATCTTGCTCTGCCGGATGCGCGGCAAGGTATTCTTCGAGAGACTTGTCTAGAGAAAGCATTGCGTTCGAGAGCAACATATTATCGAGTTTCATGTCTGCGTAACTCGTAGGATAAGTTGATAATAGGAGTACAAAGACGGAAGGACATACCTGTGAGAACGATACGAGGCGGATGCAGGGCTTGGACGACCTGCAACATCGGATGGACAATGCACCTGACCATATACACAGGGAACGATTTGGTCGGTGCCAACCGACGCAAAGCTGAGACAGAGGTACTTTAGAGAGTCTGCACGAGACATAGGTGTCGATGAGAGGCCTCGGCGCTGTCTACGGTGATCATGTAGAGCGGGTAGATGGCTTCTTCATCATTACCCGCTTCCTCAAGTTCTCTGCGCGCTGTGTAATCTTTGAGAAAATCGAATTCTTGAAAGGGGCCTGGTTCTTGGATGGCTTCGACTGTAAGAATTCTTGCTGCTGCGTATTCATCTATACCACTAGTGAATCCGGTTTGGCGGGTGATAGAGATAAGGGAACTTCTTGGAGTATTCTTACCTTGACAGTGTCTCCGAGTATCAAACCAGCCAAGTGCTTGCAGTCGCCCCTTCTCTTAGTTTTCTTAAAACTGTATAACGGCGATTATTGCCAGTGAACGTCTGGTTGGGAGCGGACGGTGCACTCGTATGAAAAAAGGTTGTCGTCCGAGCGTCAGGATGGCCAAAGGCATTGAGGCAGCCTAGTCATGCGAAGGCTGGTTGGTGTAATAGAGGGGCACGGCGGATCAAAAGCGTGGAACAGACCGAGAACGAAACGCTTCAACATTCCGAAGCGACTCGGAATCATCGTATCTTGCCATCACACTACTCCATATCGTTCATGCATTACTACGGCACTCAATGGGTTTTCTCTTACAGCAATGCATACAGCTTCTCTGCGATACAAACTAGACTTGGAGCTATGATGTCAATTGTCCAACCCGGAATCCCTCTGGATCAGTCCTGGAACTGTACTACGCAATCAGAACGGAACTGCCAATCCCTCTCGATTGAGGAAAGGTGGTCCATCTCCATCTGGGTGTGCTCCATGGACTGTCACAGTGCCAGAGTCGCAGGTCCATCGTCCTCCAGGTTGCTTCCAGTCTCAACGAGACCGCTTGGGAGTGATATATGTCCAACGGATTCGCCTCTGCCTCCTTCCCATGTTGACTCGAGCCTAGCCAGCTCGAAAGCGAGGTGGAATGGAACAAGTTTGCTGCTGCGTAATGGGCAGATACAAGCCATACAACTACCCCACATCACGCCACTGTCAAGGGAGCGGCGCAGCGTTTGTGATACCCTGGTTTACAGCACTCCGTTCGTTGCCTATCTCGTCTTTCTCTCTCTTTCTCTCTCTTTCATTCGCTATAAAATGCAGCAGAAGTCTCTAGCATTGTAGCCTATACGCAACCATGTTCAACCATGCTCATCACTTTGCGCTGAATGGCCCCCTGGTCGTGAACGTCACACCGCAGGGTGACCACGTAGGGCCAATGATAGGCAAGCTCTTCGCTTATGTACTCCTTCAGATCCACTCAACCCACGTTTCAAATACAAACAGACTTAATCGCTCACATATCGACCCCCGCTTTACACGACTCCGCCGAGCGAGGCGACGCGCCTCGGTGCCACCCCGAAACCCGTTTGGCCATCCAAGATTCCATCACGGGCTGGATAACATCCGACAAAGAGGAGACTCAGCCGCTACTGCTCTTGAAAGGTCCCGCTGGGACCGGAAAGACGGCTATCCTCCAAACCATGTCTGAAAGGTGCGCTGGCAAAGGCTTGCTCGGCGCCAGCTTCTTCTTCTCGTATCGAGCGCCCGAAACACGAGGCAAGAAGTACCTTGTCCCTACCTTGGCCTACCAGCTTGCTCAAAATGTTGGTGGGCTGGGGCCTTCGATACTCTCTGCCATCGAGCGAGATCCGTGTATATTCGATAAGAATATGCAGAGCCAGATGGATGTGTTGATTTTGCAGCCCCTGAAGGAGGCTGCGGACGAGGGAGTGTTGGATCCGTCTCCCAAAGTTGTCATCATTGATGGGTTGGACGAATGCTCACCCGTCGATATCTCCGGGAGCTGCTCGACCGCGAGAGACCGTCTCGCAAGGGAAGAAGAGCAGCGAAAGGTTTTGGAGGTTATCGCAACAGCTGCCAAACACCCCTCTTTCCCCTTTCGCATTCTGTTGGGAAGCAGACCCGAAAGGGTCATCCGTACTTTCTTCGCGGAACTCCCCACTCAAGTTTTTTGGTCTATCACGTTGGACGAATCGTACAAACCAGATGCTGACATCGAACTTTTGCTTCGTTGTCGGTTGTCCACGATCAGCCAGACTTTCGGGATCGAATGTGACGGAAGTTGGTTGTCAGAGGACGTCATTCGGACTCTGGTCAGGAATGCATCGGGGCAGTTCATTTACATCGCCACTGTACTGCGGTTCATTGAGGAGGCGCAGGGGTGTACTCACCAAGACAGGTTACAGTTGATCCTGGGCCGACGACGGAAAACGGGCTGCAAAGACACCCCCCAGGCTTTCGATCAGCTGGACCATTTATACGCGCGTGTGCTGGAGTCGAGCCCGGACCCAGCGCTATCCGTGGTGTGGTTACGCGCTATTCATTTTCTGTCTTCGACCAAGAAGGTCCCTGCGTCGTTCGTGGACCGCTTTTTGGAGTCCCAATCGGGAGACGTGGAGAGGCTTTTGGGGAATTTGCACTCGATCCTGAGTGTCCCACAAGATAAGGACAAGTTTCATTACCGCTTTTACCACCTGTCTTTTCCCGAATTCCTCGGCCACCCTGAAAGAGCCAAAGAGTTTTATGTCGATGATCAAGCATGGGTCAACCACTTTATCTTGCGATATTTGACTTTCTATCAACGTGAGCTGCTTTAGCTCGGCTGCCTTCCTCGACATTTGCTGATATCTTTATCCACTAGCGAATTTAAGCCCCACCATCAATGAAAAACACCTGGTAACCTGCGCTTCTATACAGATCCCCGACTTGACCTGTATCTCCCCCACTCCGGAAGTCATAGCCGCAATGCTGCAGTACGACGTTCAAGCCTGGTTCGCGCATGTTGTCGGGCACGGCGATGGTCATTGCTGTAGCTGGAATCTTGGAACTCTGTATGACTGGGTGCACTGCCAGGTAACGTTTATCTACGTGGTATTCTACTGGATCTGATGCTCAAATTACTCTGCAGTGCCATTGGTATTGTCCTTGCAAGCGCTTGTGCAGAAAGTGGCACAAGTCCATCGTGAAAGGATGCAAGGCGAATAGTTGGAGTGCGCCATCCCGGTCGTTTGGGTCACACAAGGGACGGTATACCGATAGATTCCACAGGAAGTCTTAGTACTCTTGTATATTAGTTGTATGCGAATCGGAACATCCACGAGGTGTGTTGCAAAAGCGTCAAGCGATTATTTGAGCGCGTCGAGTCGCGTTATAGAGCTTAGTAAAACACAGTAAGCCGCACATATGGCATTGATTCATGCGCTGTCCATCCCGACCCCAGGGCCTGTACGCACGCCTGACGGTTCTGAACAAGCAAAGGCGTTGCAGNCCGAAGACAGTCAGTCGGACGTCCTGGTTGGAGCCGTGAAGGCTCAGGAGCGACAGAATGCGGCCGACCTTTTGGACGACGAGGAGGAATGATTGAAGTTTGGCATATGCAAGCATACGTGCGCTTTGGCTTTTTACTTCATTTACCCATCCTGGAGCTACCGATATGTCAAGTACGAACTCGACCACTAGTCTGGGACTCGGCAATATGCACCATTGCTGGATCTATGTTTCAACAGGCAGGAAGTGGGTCATACCGTATCGGCCTGCTGCCTCGTATCGATATTTCCCTGACCCAATGTTTGTCCAGATCATCATTTCCTGCTCCTCAGCTCACCTAACATGGATAAGAGTTCAACTGCACAAACACCGTGTGGCAGATCCCTATTGGAGTATCAGTGCTGTTTGACCAAGGGAGTGGTCTGAATGCGAGAAGGTCAATGGATTGTCCGGGTCGGAAAAAATGCATAAGAAATTCGTCATCCGTGCTACAGATTTATGTTACGGAAACACATAATATGTTTCGTCACGTCGTTAGACCTACTATCACATGCATATCGCGGGGGCGTTGCGTGCTCTTCAAGACAAGCAGTATACCGGCTAGGCATCCGTGTGGGGCGTCCGCCTGCAAACGGTCTCGATGAATACATGCTCGGCGTCGTTCACCTCACATGCCTGGAATTCAACATTTGGATCTGAGAGCTGCGGGAAGGGGGGTCAGGGTCGGAGNTAAGAAGGAAGAGCAGGGCTGGAGTAAGAAGGGGGAGCAGAGTTGGGGTACGAAGGGGGAGAATTATCGAGGGGAAGGCTCATCCGAAGTCCGAACGCTTCTTCGTCCTCGCGCGATCTCGCCTTTCCGCTCTTGTACACCCCTTCAGGCAAGGCGATGGTCGCAAGCAGCTCGTCCTGGTCGGTGGTGGGGAGGTGCGGAAGATCCACGTATGTGAAATAGGCTGTTAAATGCCACTTTTGTGGCCGAGCGTACGGATTTGGGGTGACCCACGCCGAATACGCTTGCTTGACAAGCCCTTTGTGGTGATTCGTTGACTGTTCTTGGTGCGAAAGCGATGAAGACGAGAGCCCAGCCTTCGGGACTCGATCGACAAATCTAGATGTAGGCGCCCTGGGTGCAGGGTCATCGTTTCGGAGACACATAAATACAACGAGGTGGCAACTTACCGATTTAGTTTCCTGGAAAGACCGTGGTTATCGTAAGGCAGTTTTTCATCGTAGAAGAGGTACGGCTGTACAGTGAACGAGTCAATGATCATGTCGAGACTTCGGGGAATCGCTGGGAAAACGATTTACCTCTCGCATACGACTTTGTCCCCACACTCGACCATCTGCAAAAGACGGCTGTTAGAAGGACGGAAGACATAGGTGTGAATATTGAATTCACCTGTCCAACGCTTCAGGCCTACATCATCGTCGGACTCGATCCAGACGAATATTGCCCCAGAGTGGACATACGTGGACCGCTCCATTTCGTTCAGCCGGCGCACAACAGGACGTAGGTGTCCGAGGCGAACGGCTTCGAAGACTACGTGGGCATCACGACCGTCTCGAACATGAAGGCGAGGGTGGGTTGGTTGTTGCATGCCACCGATACCCCCGGTTGTATCGCCAACGCTACGTGTAGCTTTCCATTCGTTGACCTCGTCTTTGACGGTGGACAGCCTTTGCTCGGGAAAAAGTGGAAGTTGTTCATTTGGTTTCTTCATGCTGCCGGTTGCAGGAAGCCAATTTTCGATTTCGTCCTGGCTGGAGCTCGCATCAACGCCACGCGTACCTTGCCATTCCTTGACCACCTCCTTGGTCGTGGACACGCCATGGGGAGGGCTACTCAGATTAAGGGAAATATTAGAAGGATATGCGTCGTTTGGGGATCTAAGATGATCGGACATTTGTGACTTCTCTGTTTTTGTGGCGACATCAGATGAGGAAAATGCCAAGTGATATATGCCCACCTTTTCTTGGAGAATTCAATGCGTTATGACCCGAAGAGCTACCGCCAGGGCTATCGCCACTGAGCAAGGGCGGACTGGGAGACTGTCGATCGGTTGCTGTCGCGTTGTTCCCTGAAATATCTTCCACGTTGTTGACGGAGCACCGTTCGGTGAAGTCGGTAAGAGGGGCGGTTGGTAGTTTGGGATCCACGACGAGTGTGTTTGTATACAACGCCATGGATGGCGGAGATGTAGGAAAAGCGGTGTGTGCAGGCAGCAGGTGAGCTACGCCTAGATTCCGAAAGATGGCTCAGCATCAGTCCATCGGAACAGCTGAAACGGGACCATTGGAACACTTACCTCTGGAGACAGAGATTGTTTTAGAACCAATGATATCAAGCGGTGAGGTAGCTATGTCCACACAACCTCAGAGATGCCCGCTTTCGAAAAGCAAGAAGTTCACTGACTATCCCACGGGGAATTCTTGAGGTTACATCTCCAGTCATCGTCGTGCGAGAGTGCACAATCAGCGCCAGTCTAGATATTGTGTTTTCACATTATCAGCTTGAGGTAAGTTAGCACCGCTCCTCAACCCACCATCTTCAGTAAAAGGCCCGTAATAGCGTCGCAAGGGTGTAAGGTCATCTACAATCCGTGTAGGGAGATTTAGAACCAGACGTTTATCGCTGAGAGAAAACGCACTGCTTTTGCAAGGTCGGGAAAAGAATTAACTAGAATGTCGCAAGACGTAGAGGTATTCCTGCTGCTCATTGGTGAAGAACTCGCAGAGAAAGTGGATTGAGAGCCCCCTGAGCCTGACGGATTACCGCGAGATGGCCTGTTGTCACCAGGGTCCCTCGACTTGCCGGGGTCATGGTTCTCCCCTGATGATTCCTGCCCCGTACCTTTAAGCTTCAAACCTTCCATTCGTGCGCAAAACCTTTGTGAGAACGCGAGTTTGAATCCGCGCAGAAAAAGGGTATGGCTTTTTCCTTCGCAAGTGCTAGCCTCTGTTGGTGTGCTAGGCCAAAGGCGAGCCTCCCCGGTCCCCCGTTTTACCCAATCGTAAACTTTGCCTTTGTCGGTGCTGGTGTTCTCGCCAAACCGTTTTTTGAGTTGAAGGACTTGGTCTGTCGGCGCATTTCGGAAGGCCGCAAGGCCCCAACTTGCACTCTTGACGCATCCGGTAACAATATAGAGGGAATTTTCTGTCAGCGCCCTCATTAAAGTCGCCTGTTGGTAAAGGGCACCTGCATGCTGAATTAGGAAGGCTTGAAGCGAGTCAGAGTCTTCCAGCTCCTCTAAATCCGCTGAGGTGGTGCATGCCAGTACCGCACCTTCCGGATCGGTACAATGGAATTCGAAAAATTCAACGTATCTGGTGCATTCGGGTATCAGCAGGCGAGATCGGAGGGTACATGTTGAACGTACTCGCTGTCTGCGGACTGACGGATCGTTGAAGAAGCGCCGTTCACAATCGTATGACCTTCGGAAAGGTAATTGCTGAATCGTCGAGTTATCTTGGTGGGAGCTTGCCAACTGCCTGCATATTCTTCGTCCCAAATATTGAACAACTTCTGGAAGCCGTTCGTAAGAGTAAATCTTCCCACATCCCCTGGAATGATTCCGTGTGTTCCATCTAGTGGTCTAGGACGCCAGCAAGGTACACCCTCGTCACAGCAGTTGAGCATTAGACGAGTATAAATCTCCGTATTCGTCGTGGATTTGGCCTGGATTGAGCGCAAATCGAGATCGTTAAGCGATGACTGTCCGGAACGTGAGCTATGCACAGCTTGAAGATGCAGTTAACATTCTGCAAAACGCACCACATCATAGTCAGAGTCGTGAGGCCTCTCAGACTGCTTGCTGGAAACATCGTCGTCTTCGACACCAACTGCATCTTCCGCGTCCAGGTCTCCTTGAAAAGAACTTTTATCCATTCTGTAATGGACTGGCTCTGCGGCCACAGGGCTAGTTGCTCCCACTTCCCCATTCGAAGGGAACGGGTGGAAAAGTGCATCTCGATTTGCAGGCAAGTGAAAGAACGCAAAGATCGTCTGTATCACTTGAAGGATGCTTAGTGCGCTGACGTGAACATTCAAATTCGACGTCGACATGTGCACATTATTGCCTGTACTGACGACCTTCTTGAACTTTGAGCGATGATGGGAGCCTGAGACGACGTTCTTCCCGCTGGATTGGATCACAGGGCATTTCATTGCTCGCTCTGAGAATGGGACAGGGTGTGAGGCAAACCTTGTATGCGTAGTATTGACGCCCCCAGAGATGCTCCCATTAAAGATGTCTTGGCACTCCTCTTGATTATACGTTGTTTGGTTGAAGGCCTGGTCGTCCTCCCGAGACGACATTGTTTGCCAGAGAGAATGAGCGACAAGTCGATAGAATGGATTTGGAAGAATGAATATTCCTGGACACTTTGTCCAGGTTTGTGTCTTGTCGGCTGGGAAAACCCCTAATAAGTAAGGTCTGACAATGCAGTTGCGCCGCCGGGCTGGCGCTTACCAGCAAGCCTGCAGCTTATGAAAAGCTAAAGTTGAGCTGACATGGCACATGGTGGCGCGCGATAAGGAATCAGTCCACAGCCGTAGCAACTCGTCTTGAAGTGGGGGTTTGGTGGGTAGTAGTTGGGAGAGGCGTTGGCCGGGGAGACCCGACGGGTGGTTGTGAACACTTCGCTTTCTTATGGCCATACTCACACGGTCCGGGTGCCTTGTTGCTCGAGTGCGTCACTCATTTCCTACAACTGCGGTCCAAGTTTATTGCTACTCAACTGCTAAGGGCCCAGAGGTCCCTAGATCGTGTCTCTGACCCCTCATTGCGCGACCGCTGCTGCTATCTTGTAATACCCCTGTTTGAACTAGTTGTTGAGGGTAGGAGTATGCAGAGTTCGAGTTATAGTTTCAGAATTTTCTCGTCTTTGGATTGCCCGTCTTGGTTCTCCTGGCAGTCCTTGAGTGATCCCGGAATTTGGAAACTTTCGGAGCATAATTAACCCGTTCAAGGGCTTTTGGTACTGTCTTCGCAAGCACTTGTGCAGGAAGTGGCACAAGTCCATCGTGAAAGGATGCGAGGCAAATGGTTGGAGTGCATCATCACGGTCGTTTGGGTCACACAAGGGACGGTATACCGATAGATTCCACAGGAAGTGTTAGTACTCATGTATATTAGTTGTACGTGAATCGGAACATCCACGAGGTGTGCTGCAACAGCTCTGAGCGATTATTTTAACGCGTCGAGTCGCGTTATAGAGCTTAGTCAAACACAGTAACCTGCAAACCGTCTTGATGAATCCATGCTCGGCGTCGTTCACCTCACATGTCTGGAACATAACATTTGGATAGGGGAGAAGGGGGGTCGATGTCGGAGTAAGAAGGAAGAGCAGAGCTGGGGTAAGAAGGGGGAGCAGAGTTGGAGTAAGAAGGGGGAGAATGATCGAGGGGAGGGCTCATCCGAATTCCGGACGCTTCTTCGTCCTCGTGCGAGCTCGCCTTCCCACTTTTGTACACACCCTCGGGCACGGTGATGTTTGCGAGCAGCTCATCCTGGCCGATGGTGGGGAGTTGCGGAAGATCCGCGTATGTGAAATAGGCAACTAAATGCCATTTTTGTGGCGGAGTGTGGGTACTTGGGGTGACCCAAGCCGAATATTCTTGCTTGACAAGCCCTTTGTGGTGAATTGTTGACCGTTCTCGGCGCAAGAGCACTGAAGCCGAGGGCCCTGCCTTTGAGACTCCGTCAACAAATCTCAATCTAGATGCTCCGAGTGCATGGTCATCGTTTCACACACATAGTTGCAACAAGGTGGCAACTTACCGACTCGTATCACTGTCAATATCATCAGTATCGAAAGAGAGTTTTTCATCGTAGAACAGGTACGACTGTACAGTGAACGAGTCAATGGTCATTTCGAGACTACGTTGAATCACTGAGAATGCGATTTACCTCTTGCATACAACGCGGTCTCCAGGCTTGACCGTCTGTAAAGATGGCTGTTAGAACGGGTGCGAGATTAGGTGTGAATACCGAACTTACCTGTCCAACGCTTCAGGCCTACATTATCGTCGCACTCAATCCAGACGAATATTGCGCCAGAGTGGAGATGCATCGACCTCTCGATTTCGTTCAGCTGGCGCACAACAGGGCGTAGGTGTCCGAGGCGAACGCCTTCGAAGACCGTGTGGGCATCATGAGCGTCTCGGACTTGAAGGCGAGGGTGGGTTGGCTGTTGCACGTCACCAATACCCCCAGTTCTATCGCCGACGCTATGTGTAGCTTTCCATTCGTTGACCTTGTCTATGACCGAGGACACCCTTTGCTCGGGAGAAGGTGGAAGTTGCTCACGTGGTTGCTTCATGGTGCCAGTTGGCAATTTTTTGATTCTCTCCTGGCTGGAGTCGCCTGGGGATCTAAGATGATCGGACATTTGCGACTTCTCTGTTTTTGTGGCGAACAAAGCAAATTTAGTTGAGGAAGATTGCCAAGCGATATGCTCACCCTTTCTTGAAGATTCCGATACCTTATCGCCCTGCCGCCCACCGCCAGGTGGTAGGTCGGGATCCACCTCCATGGATGGCGGTGACGCAGGAAGCGCGGTGTGTTCACTGGCAGGCAGCAGATGAGCTACGCCTATGATCCGAAAGATGGTTCGGGGCATCAGTCCATTGCAACAGCTGAAATGCGACCATAGGAGCACTTACCTCTTGAAACAGAGATTGTTTTAGAGCCCATGATATCAAGCAATGAGGTATCTATGCTCACACAACTTCAGAAATGCCAGCTTTCGAAAAGCAAGAAATTCACTGACTGTCCCACGAGGAATTCTTGAGGTTATATCTCCAGTCATTGTCATGCGAGAGTGCGCAATCAGCACCTGTCTTTTTTTTTTTTCACATTACCGGTTTAAGCTATACTGGAGCTGCTCGTGGACTCACCATCTTCAGTAGAAGACCTGTAATAGCGTCGCAAGGGTGTAATGTCACCTACAACCCGTGCAGGGAGATTTAGGATCAGAGGCATATCGATGATAGAAAACGCACTGCTTTGGCAAGGTTGGGAAAAGAATTAACTTGAATTTCGCAAGACGTAGAGGTATTCCTGCTGCTCATTGGTGACGAACTCGCAGAGAAAGTGGATTGAGAGCCCTCTGAACCTGACGGATTACCGCGAGATGGCCTGTTGTCACCAGGGCCCCTCGACTTGCCAGAGTCATGGTTCCCCCCTGATGATTCCTGTCCCGTATTTTTAAGCTTCAAACCTTCCATTCGTGCACAAAAATGTTGGGAAAACGCGAGTTTGAACCCCCGCAGAAAAAGGGTATGATTTTTTCCTTTGGAGGTACTAGCCTCTGTTGGTGTGCTGGGCCAAAGGCGAGCCTCCCCGGTCCCCCGTTTTACCCAATCATAAACCTTGCCTTTATCGGTGTTGATATTCTCACCAAACCGTTTCTTGAGCTGGAGGACTTGGTCTGCTGGCGCATTTTGGAAGGCTGCAAGGCCCCAACTTGCGCTCTTGACGCATCCGGTAACAATATAGAGGGAATTTTCTGTCAGCACCCTCATTAAAGTCGCTTGTTGATAAAGGGCTCCTGCATATTGAATCAGGAAGGCTTGAAGCGAGTCGGAGTCTTCCAGCTCCTCCAAATCTGCTGATGTGGTGCATGCCAGTACCGCACCTTCCGGATGGGTACAAGCGAATTCGAAAAGCTTGACGTATCTGGCGCATTCAGGTATCAGCATGTGACATCGCAGGGTGCATGTTGAACGTACTCTCTGTCTACGGACTGATCGATCGTTGAAGAAGCGCCTTTCACAATCGTATGGCCTTCGGGAAAGTAATTGCTGAGTCGTCGAGTTGTTTTGGTGGGGGCTTGCCAACTGCCTACATATTCTTCGTCCCAAATGTTGAACAACTTCTGGAAGCCGTTCGTGAGAGTAAATCTTCCCACATCCCCCGGAATGATTCCGTGCGTTCCATCTAATGGTCTGGGACGCCAGCAAGGTAGACCCTCGTCACAGCAGTTGAGCATTAGACGAGTATAAATCTCCGTATTGGTCGTGGATTTGGTCTGGATTGACTGCAAATCGAGATCGTTAAGTGAAGACTGTCCGGAATATGAGCTATGCGCAGCTTGAAGATGCAGTTAACACTCTAAAAAATGCACCATATGATAGTTAGAGTCGTGAGGCCTTTTGGACTGCTTGCCGGAAACATCGGTCGACAGATTGTCCTCGTCGTCTTCAGCGCCAACTGCACCTTCTACGTCCAGATCTCCTTGTGAGGAACTTGTATCCATTCTGTAGTGGACTGGCTCTGCGGCCACAGGGTTTCCCGCTTCTTCCCCATCTGAAGGGAACGGGTGGAAAAGTGCATGTCGATTTGCAAGCAGGTGAAAAAATGCAAAGATCGTCTGGATCATCTGAAGGATGCTTAGTGCGCTGACATGAACATTCAAATTCGACGTCGACATGTGCACATTATTGCCTGCACTGACGACCTTATTGAACTTTGAGCGACGATGGGAGCCTGAGACAACGTTCTTCCCGCTGGATCGGATTACAGGGCATTTCAGTGCTCGCTCTGAGAATGGGACAGGATGTGAGGCCAACCTCGTTTGCGTTGTATTGACACCCCCAGAGATATCTCCATTGAATATGTCTTGGCACCCCTCTTGATTATACGTTGTTTGGGTGGAGGCCTGGGTTGTACTGTCGTCGTCCTCCGGAGACGACATTGTTTGCCAGAGAGAGTGAGTGACGAGGCAGTAGAATGGATTTAGAAGAGTGGATATTCCTGGACACTTTGTCCAGGCTTGTGTCTCGTCTCGCTAAAAAAGACCCTAATAAGCTGCACTTTAAGATATGCATTTCTGAGTCGACCTACCTGGTATGGCTACTCAGCCTGAGTACTCAGGTGCAAGGGGAGAATAGGCCGAGAACAATGCCCTTGCTCAATGCTTTATAGCTGACGTGGTATTCTACTAGATCTGATGCATTGTTCCTATTAAGTATTCCGAGTGACATTAGTATTGTCCTTGCAGAAAGTGGCACAATGCCATCGTGAGAGACCACAAACCACCCTGGTCTTTTGGGTCACACAGGGGATGGTATACCAATAGATTCCATAGAAGGGCTAGTACGACGCGTGTCTTAGTTGTATGGGAATTGGAACATCCACGAGGCGCGCGCGTTGCAAGAAACTTCAAGCGATCATGTGAGCGTGTCGGGTCGCGCCAAGTCTGAATCGCATGGCATGGCAGAACAAGAAGGAAACGGAGGCGAATTTGCTTCCGCGTTTTACTTCACAAAAGTATTGTGATCCACAAAGAGAAGACACACAGCACGTTCAGAAATACAAAAAATCATAAACTCTAAACAGGTCAACGCCTTGCAGCCCAGAGCCGCCAGTTGGACAATCTGGTAATTAGGGCTATGAGGGCTTCTAGACAACGAAGAAGAGTGGCTGAAGTTCAGCGTATGCAAGTGGCATACGTGGGGTATTTATCTTGCCTGGAGCTACCAATATGTCAAGTATGAATTCAACCACTCGCCTTGGGTCCGGCAACACGTTCCATTGCCTGAATCCATGGTTCAACAGGCAGGAAGCAAGCCATACCGTACCTATGTAAAGTTATCTGCCCAGTCTCGACCAAATCCTGCTTCTTCATGTCGATACGCCCCCGCGCCTGATGCCTGTCCAGATTATCATTTCCTGTTCCTCGGGATCACCTAACATTGATTAGATTTCAACTGCCTAAGTATCGTATGGCAGATTTTCTTAGAGGATAAATGCTGTTTGACCTAGAAAATGACCATAAGGTCAATGGATCCTCCAGATTGGTAAAAATACATAGGTCTTTGACATCCGTGTTACAGAGTTATGTTACGGAAATACATAGTATGTTTCGTCGCCGTCGTTGTGCCCAAAATCACATACACATCGCGGGGCGTTGCCTGCTCTTCCAGACAAACAGTATACCGACCAGGCCGTTGTAGGGCATCCGCCTGCAAACTCCGGCTTGAAGAATATAATTCCGTCACAAGAAAGCCTGCGCAGGAGCATCCTCAGCATCTCTCCTGATATGTCTGGAATTCAACATTTAGGTGACGCATTGATCATCTGGCAATTGAGGCACTTGAACCCATGGTTGGCCAATCAACCCGTGGGGGGGTAGGCGTGATCCCATAAAACCTACGAAGCTGGGGCAAGAAAGGGTAGAAGAGCAGAATGCAAGGCTTGTGCGAGGTCCAGACGCTTCTTCCTCGCGCGATCTCGCCTTTCCACTCTTGCGTTGGTCCTCTGGCAATTGATGTACTTGAATGAGTGGTAGGCCAATCAACCCGTGAGGGCGTTGGTGTAATCCCACGGAATCTATGAAGCTGGGGAAAGCAAGGGCAGAAGAGCTGGAGGCAGGGCTTGTGTGAGGTCCAGAAGCTTCTTCGTCCTCAAGTAATCTTGCCTTTCCACTCTTGAGTTGATCTTCTGGCAATCGAGGCACTTCAACCTGTTGTAGGCCAATCAACTCATGAGGCGGTACGCCCCCAAAACCTACAAAGTAGGCAGGGCTCGTACGAGGTCCAGACGCTTCTTCGTCCTCGGGCGATCTCGCCTTTCCCCTCTTGCGTAGGTCTTCTAGCAATTGAGGAACTTGAACCCGTGGTAGGCCAATCAACCCGTGAGGGCGTAGGCCTAATCCCATAGAATTTGTGAAGCTGAGGGAAGAAGGGATAGAAGAGCTGGAGGCAGGGCTTGTGTGATGTCCAGACGTGCCTTCGTCCTCAAGCAATCTCGCCTTTCCACTCTTGCGTTGATCTTCTGGCAATTGAGACACTTGAGCCCGTTGTACACCAATCAACCCATGAGAGAGTAGGCTCCCAGAACCTACGAAGTGGGCGGAAGAAGAGTTGAAAAGGGTAGAGCTCGGGCGAGTTCTAGACGCCCTTCCACTCTTGTACACCCCATCAGGAAAGACGATGGTTGCGAGCAGCTCGTCCTGGTCGGTGGTAGGAAGTTGAGGAAGATCTAGGTGTGTGAAATAGGCCGTTAAATGCCACTTTTGTGGCTGAGCATGCGCATTTGGGGTGACCCAGGCCGAATATGTTTGCTTCACAAGCCTTTGATGGAGGTTTGTTGAGCGTTCTTGGTGCAAGAGCCCTGAAGGCGAGGGCCCTGCATTTGAGACTCCATCGAAAAAACTGGGTGCTCTGGGTGCATGGTCGTCGTTTCGAACACATAAATGCAATGAAGTGGCAACTTACCCACTCGCTACTTTGTCAATATCACTAGTAGCGTAAGGAAGTTTTTCTTCGTAGTAGAACAGGTACTGCTATACACCGTCAAAGTGAACGAGTCAATGGTCACGTTGAGACTCGGGTGATCGCTGGGAAAACGATTTACCTCTCGTACACGACTTGGTCCCCATCTTCGACCGTCTGCAAAAGACGTCCGTTAGAATGGACGGAAGACTTAGGCGTGTATATTGAATTCACCTGTCCAACGCTCTATGCCTACATCATTGTGGCGCTCGATCCAGACGAATATTGCCCCAGAGTGGACATGCATCGACCGCTCCATTTGGTTCAGCCGGCGCATAACAGGACGTAGGTATCCGAGGCGAACAGCTTCGAAGACTACGTGGGCGTCATGAGCGTCTCGGACATGAAGGCGAGGGTGGGTTGGCTGTTGCACGTCACCGATACCCCCGGTTCTATCGCCGACGCTACGTGTAGCTTTCCATTCGTTGACCTCGTCTTTGACAGTGGACAGCCTTTGCTTGGAATAAAGTGGAAGTTGCTCGTTTGGTTTCTTCATGGGGTCGGTTGCAGGAAGGCAAATTTCGATTTCCTCCTGGCTGGAGCTCGCATCAACGCCAAGCGTACTTTGCCATTCCTTGACCACGTCCTTAGTCGTGGACACGCCATGGGGAGGGCTATCCAGATTAGGGGAAATATTAGAAGGATACGCGTCATTTGGGGATCTAAGATGTTCGGACATTTGTGACTCCTCTGTTTTTGTGGCGAACGAAGCAACATCAGCTGAGGAAAATGCCAAGTGATATATTCTCACCTTTTCTTGGAGAGTTCAATACATTATGACCCGACGAGCCACCGCCAGGGCTATCGCCACTGAGCAACGGTGGACTGGGAGACCGCCGATTGGGTGCTGTCACGTTGTTCCCTGAAACATCTTCCACGCTGTTGACGGAGCACCGTTTAGTGAAGTCATCAAGAGGGCTGGTTGGTAGGTCGGGATCCACGATGAGTGTGTTCAGATACAGCTCCATGGACGGCGGAGACCTAGGAAGCGGGGTGTGTTCAGGCAGCAGATGTGCAACGCCTATGCTCCGAAAGATGGTTCGGGGCATCAGTCCATTGCAGCAGCTGAACTGCGACCACCGGAACACATACCTCTTGAAACAGAGATTGTTTTAGAACCCATGATATCAAGCAGTGCGGTATCTATGTTTACACAACTTCAGAAATGCCCGCTCTCGAAAAGCAAGAATTTCACTGACTGTCCCACGAGGAATTCTTGAGGTTATATCTCCAGTCATCGTCGTGCGAGAGTGCGCAATCAGCACCTGTCTGTTTGTTTTTTTTTCACATTTATGGTTTGAGCTATGCTGGAGCTGCTCGTGGACTCACCATCTTCAGTAGAAGACCCATAATAGCGTCGCAAGGGTGTAAGGTCATCTACAGTCCGTGCAGGGAGATTTAGAATCAGAGGCTTATCGATGAGAGAAAACGCACCGCTTTTGTGAGGTCGGGAAAAGGATCAACTTGAATGTCGCAAGACGTAGAGGTATTCCTGCTGCTCATTGGTGACGAACTCGCAGAGAAAGTAGATTGAGAGCCCCCTGAACCTGACGGATTACCGCGAGATGGCCTGTTGTCACCAGGGCCCCTCGACTTGCCGGGGCCATAGTTCCCCCCNTGATGATTCATGTCCCGTATCTTTAAGCTTCAAACCTTCCATTCGCGCGCAAAAATTTTCGGAGAATGCGAGTTTGAATCCGCGCAGAAAGAGGGTATGGCTTTTTCCTTCACAAGTGCTAGCCTCCGTTGGTGTATTAGGCCAAAGGCGAGCCTCTCCCGTTCCCCGTTTTACCCAATCATAAACCTTGCCTCCATCGGTGCTGGTATTCTCATTGAACCATTTTTCGAGTCGGAGGACTTGGTCTGCCGGCGCATTTCGGAAGGCTGCGAGGCCCCAACTTGCGCTCTTAACACATCCGGTAATAATATAGAGGGAGTTTTCTGTTAGCTGCCTCGTGGAAGTTGCCTGTTGGTAAAGGGCTCCTGCATTTTGAACCAGGAAGGCTTGAAGCGAGTCAGAGTCTTCCAGCTCCTCCAGATCCGCTGAGGTGGTGCATGCCAGTACCGCACCTTCCGGGTCGGTACAACTGAATTCGAAAAACTCGACGTATCTGGCGCATTCGGGTGTCAGAAGGTGAGATTGGATGGGACATATTGAACGTACTCTCTATTTTCGGACCGACGGATCGTTGAAGAAGCGCCTTTCACAATCGTATGGCCTTCGGGAAAGTAATTGCTGAGTCGTTGAGTTGTCTTGGTGGGGGCTTGCCAACTGCCTGCATATTCTTCGTCCCAGATATTGAACAACTTCTGGAAGCCGTTTGTAAGAGTAAATCTTCCCACATCCCCTGGAATGATTCCGTGTGTTCCATCCAATGGTCGGGGACGCCAGCAAGGTAGACCCTCGTCACAGCAGTTGAGCATTAGACGAGTGTAAATTTCCGTATTCGTCGTGGATTTGGCCTGAATTGAGCGCAAATCGAGATCGTTAAGCGATGACTGTCCGGTTCGAACGTGAGTTACGCATAGCTTGAAGATGCAGTTAATACTCGAAAACGCACCACGTCATAGTCAGAGTCATGAGACTTTTCAGATTGTTTGCTGGAAGCATCGCTCGATAAATTGTCATCGTCGTCTTCAGCGCCAGCTGCATCTTCCGCGTCCAGGTCTCCTTGAAAGGAACTTTCATCCATTCTGTAGTGGACTGGCTCTGCGGCCACAGGGCTAGTTGCACCCGCTTCCCCATTCGAAGGGAATGGGTGGAAAAGTGCATCTCGATTTGCAGGCAAGTGAAAGAACGCAAAGATCGTCTGTATCACTTGAAGGATGCTCAGTGCGCTGACATGAACATTCAAATTCGACGTCGACATGTGCACATTATTGCCCGCACTGATGACCTTCTTGAACTTCGAGCGATGATGGGATCCTGAGACAACGTTCTTTCCGCTGGGTTGGATCACAGGGTTTTTCAGTACTCGCTCTGAGAAAGGACAGGATGTGAGACAAACCTCGTATACGTAGTATTAACACCCCCAGAGATGCTCCCATTGAAGATGTCTTGACACTCCTCTTGATTATACGTCGTTTGATTGAAGGCCTGGCTCGTACGGTGGTCGTCATCCTCCGGGGACAGCATTGCTTGCCGGAGAGAGTAGGCGACGAGTCGATGGAGGACTGGATATTCCTGGACACTTTGTCCAGGTTGGTGTCTCGTTTGGCTGAGAAAAACCCTAATGAGCCGCACAGCGCTGGCACTCTTTAAGGTCTTTATTTCTGAGTCAACTTACCTGGTAAATATGGGTGCTCAGGTATGAGTGGAGAATAATCTAGGAACAGGACCCAAGCAAGCTTCACTCTAAAGCAGAAATCGCCACCCGTTGGAACAGCAGTTGAAAGAAGGCTGTGCCTGGTTTGGGCGCTTACCGTGTGGAGCTCATGAAAAGCTGAGTGAGTTGACATGTCACATGGCGGCGCGCGATAAGGAATCAGTCCACAGCCATAGCGACTCGTCTCGAAGTGGGGGATTAGTGGGTAGTGGTTGGGAGAGGCGTTGGCCGGGAAGACACCGCTGAGGGCTAGGTACACTGAAGTTCGACGATTGGCCATAGTCACACGGTCCGGGTGAGCCTTGTTGCTCGAGTGCGCACTTCCTCAAAGTTAATTGCTACTCAACTGATACGGAGCTCAGAGGTCTCTATATTGCGTCTGACTCCTCATTGGTGAGGATGTCCTAGAGAACTTTTGTTCAAACCAGATGTTTTCGCTGTTGAGCGAAGGAGTATGCAGCGTTCGAGCTATGGTTTCAAGATTTCCTTGTCTTCAGATTTGAACTTTAGTTCTTTTGACAATCCTTGTGTGATCCCGGAATATGGGGGCATTCGGAGCATAATTAACCCGTTCAAGGGGTTGATTCGCGAGAGCATCACGTACTTGGATTCCTTGACCAACAAGTGGGACAAGGCCACCGTGAGAGGCCGCGAACCATCCTAGTCTTTTGGGTCATACAAGGTACGGTATACCAATAGATTCCTTAGAAAGGCTAGCACTACGCGTGTATGGGAATCGGAAGATCCACGAGGCGCGCGCGTTGCAAGAAGCCCCAAGCGATCATGTGAGCGCGTCGGGTCGCGTCAAGTCTTCGCATGGCGGGAAACGGAGGCAAATTTACTTCCGCGTTCCACTTGACAAAAGTCTATGGACCACGAAGGGAAGATACACAGCGCACTCAGAAGTCCGAAAATCATAATTTCGCTTGGTATAAGCGTTGGAACCGTGTAAAGGATCCGAGTCGACGCGTCGTTCTCACAGGAACGCGTGTTTGAGCGCGTTATTATGGTTTGTTGTGGCACTGTTCATTCGAAGAGAGAGCGGCGCCATCAAAACTTGTGAAGCCGTGTTCGAGAGTTCAACTGGGGTTCTCCTCGTTATTGCTGTCTTCTTCCTCCTCCTCTTCCCTCCGCCTCCACCCCCGTATCTCGACCCTTCCTCCCCGGGTCTCCAGAATTTCGTGACACCAAGGCGACACCAAGCGACCCAACGACCATGGACTCGTCAAGGACGCCGAGTCCAGCAGAGCTGGAGTCTCCAAATGCAGTCTACTCCATCTCTGATCAAGTTATTTCGCAAGAGCTCGATTTTATTGAAGAGGTGCGCCAGTGGCTAATCAACGAGTGAGGTGTCAACAAAATACTGACTAGTTGACTCGGGTGGGTCATAGATCGGCAATGGCAATTGGGGTAGCGTGTGGCTCGTCAGGCCAAAGCGGTCAAGACCCTTCTCAGAACACGTAGCGCTGAGGGATGCAGGGCGGAAATTTGCAGTCAAGCTCGTGCATCGTAAGAAGACGGCTGCGAATGCTTCGCGTATTAAGTCCCTGTAAGTGGACATGACAACCGACGACTTGGTGTTTTCTTAACTCAGGGCTTTGCAGGTGGAACGAGATGAAGATTGTTCGCGCATTCAAGGACGACCCACATCCCTCCATTATTTCGTTCTACTCGTTCGTCATGACCCCCTCCTACGCCATGATCACCATGTACGCCCGTTGTGGACATCCTTGTTTCGCCCACCAATTGATTTGTTGACTGACGGTTTCCAGGACGTACCTTCCCACACTCATCCCAGTCGAGGTCGAAGAGTCCAAAGCTCGCGAATGGTTCCATTTCCTTCTCTCCGGCGTCGACTTCCTTCATAGACGAGGCGTCGTTCACAACGACATCAAGTAAGTGGCGTTTTAGGCCTCCGCTTACTTACTGTCGAACTATCCCCGAAAACACGTTCTGATGTATGACTCTTCTTTAGACCGGCCAATATCCTTCTTTCACACAAGAACATTCCTGTCCTCGTGGATTTCGGATTTGCAGAGCTCAAGGACCCTGAAGAAGAGACGAGCTTCCATAGCAATTTGACTTATGGCACACCAGAGGTAACACCCATTTTTCCGAGGTTTGTAGCGCGTTTTGACCGCTTTCGCATTCAGTACCTATCACCAGAACGTGCAAGAGGAATTACGCACGACACCCGCAAGTCCGATGTCTGGTCACTGGGCGTCACATTCTTCGAAATTCTCTCCGGTCGAACACCCTTCGAAGAATACGATGGAAATGCCCTCGAGACAAAGGAAGATGTTGAGCGGTACTGGTCCCGGACAGTATGTGCCCATCACTGGAACTCCAAGAGACCTCCAAATTTGACTGACACCTCTGTTAATCAGCTTCGCGGCAAATGGATCGGGAAATGGTCATTCTCAGATAGGATGGAGAAACTTCTCCTTCGAATGATGTCCCCCAATGCCGACTTGCGTTGCACCGCTGCTCAAGCGTTGAATGATGCTTATTGGAAGTCCAACCGGGACTCTCAAATTCACCGTATGTCTGGTCTTCGTGAGATTGTAGATGTTCGTTGACAAGTTTTTCGCAGGTCGCTCTGCCAGCTACACCTCCCTCGCCTTTGAAAAGGACTTGGACAAGCTCCTGAGCATGACACCTCCATCGAAAGCGATAGAGAGTCCTGTATCGCCTCCAGGACTCGGACGCGAATTGTCAGACGCCTCCATGCGCCATAACCTCGTCAAGTCGAAATCGCAACCCAAAGTCAATACTACAACAACCAAGCGTAGGTTCTCCGAGGCATCGTGGAAGAAGTTGTCACTAACCTTTATCTCTTTTTGCAGCACCACGCAAGAAAGCCCACCCTGTCCTCGACCTATCTCCCATCAAAGGATCGCCCCCAACCACACCTCATCGTTCAGCTTCTGCCAAGGAGAATCTTGTCGCAAACTCGAGCCTCAATCCCAATAGAGACGCCTCGAAAGCGCGTCGAGCCTTTGGTGCTGTGTTGTCACCAGATAATAGCCTTTCTCATTCTGCAGCCAGTCGGATCCCGGTGAAGAAGCTCGATGAGATGACGAGCAAGCGACGGTCTGGAGTGTTCGCAGAGCTAAGGAAGAGCCACAGCAGTTTGGCGAACGAGGCGGCAGTGAAGACGGGGAAGAAGACCTCGTCGAATGTGAAGGACCGTGTTTTGGAGTGGGAGAGGGAGAAGCAGAGGCTGAGGGAGATGGAGAGGTTGGAAGAGCTTGAGAGGGAGAGAGATGAACACTTTGAGAGAGAGCGGGAGAAGGAAAAAGAAAAGGAGAAGGGGAAGAAGAAGGCAGAAGAGGCAGCGGAAGAAAAGAAGAAACAGGTTGAGGAAGATGAGAAACCTATGGTTTTCAAGAAAGAGTCCAAGCCATATGACAGTGTTGAAAGGCATACAAGGATACCAATCAAGAAGATGAATAGTCACCGCGACAAAGAGAGTGTCGGGATGGACTATGACAAAGAAAATGCTGGAACCAAGGAGCGGCCCTCTCGTCCATCCAGCCCACCCACACTGCCATTGCCTCCCGTTATGTCTCCCTTGAGTCGAAGTATGTCGCATATGCGTTCTTCCACATTAGCAACTCTCACTAACCATTTTTCCAGTGCTCAACACTCTTCCTGCCCCAACACCGAACAACACACCAGCGCAGGCTGCTGCACCCCCCGTACCACCAAAACAGTCCAAACAAAATATCTTCAAGCACACTATCAAATCGTCTATTGGTGGGTCTGATGTTATATCGTTCCAAGGCAAGCTTCTCACCACATCCATCCTTCCACAGACAAAACCTTGCAATTCTACAAACAATCCTCCCATGTCAATTTTTCCCTGTATGGTTGGCCAAGTCTTTGGCGGCGATGGGAACCCATCGCAGACGCTGACCCATCATCACACCTCAAGGCGTTGCTTGCAAC
>JANBPK010001315.1:0-27027 GCA_027579435.1 Candolleomyces eurysporus | reverse complement strand
AGCCATTATCCCATTACGGAGGTACGAAAAAATTAAACTTCAATTATACGTTGTAAATGATGCACAGCTTATCAGTACATATCTCACCGGAGGGTCGTAATCTTCGGGGAAAAGGGTCCTGGCATAAACGACTGCAAGGTAGCAAACGATTCAATGGAGGACAATTGAGTGGTCGCCAAAACCTATACGCGTGTCGGTACCAAAAGGTAAGTTCAGATATTGATATTGAATGATAGTTCAAACTCTGATATGTGCGGCCCTACATACAATTGACGTCAGTAAACGGAATAAGCAGCCCGCGAAGAGAGATCGCAGCTCTGTGTATACGTACCTGCTTGAAATTATACACAACGGGTGACCATGACTGACAAGGACCCATCGTAAGCAAGTCCGCTCTCCGTACTACGACAAGTCCATACTTGGTACCAAAACGTCCGGAAGACCACTTGGCGCCGATGCGTGAGTCCACTTATGCACCCATATCGCGAATTCGAAAAGATCCGCTCGTTTAGCAAGGCGGTCCCAAAAATCCCGACCTCTGAGTCCGCGTTCCGCGTTGCTCATGGTCATGAGATGACCCATATTTATTTATACCTAGGAGAGAATGAGGAAATAGGTCCCCAGAGAATTATTGTGGGCGAGGATGATAATAATAAATCACTCCAACCAAACTCTACAACCGCCTCCACTTTCAGCGGGTTGATAGGTCCAAGAACTAAGAAAAAAACACAGATTCTGTCAGCACATCAGACAAAGTAAATCACCCTAATCAAAGCAGTGAGTGACTTACGCGACAGCTATCTCAAGGATCGACAGAACAAAGCAAGAAGCTCTGTTGTATGTAACCTTATATGAAAGGGTATGTAAGTAGGCAACCCGAAGAAGAACAGGAAGAATGGCTGAGCTCAAGAGGGGGATCAGAGACTCACATATCGGGACTCAACAATCAAAATTCTTCCTAGACTTCTTGACTTCTGTGAATGAGTGACTTCTGCACCCCCGAGTCGGTCCCCTAAGTCCGGACTGGATTCAATATAGTAAGCACGTATACATTTGGCCCTTAGGCGGTACTTACCCTGGCCTACTTTGACCCGACTATATCCGGCGCTGTCTGAAGACAATGTAAATCGCGTTTAAATGAGACGGAATGATTGAACATTGAAACCTGAGTTTCCCATCCGTTGGGGTGAGAGAAAGGAGAAAGAGGGAGTCACCGAAACGCGTCGATTTGGAATAGTGCGTAGCCTGAGATCAATGTGTCTTTGTGGAGTTTAACTCAATCATATAACGTTTCTTCTCGGGAGGCATAACGTTACTGACGAGCCCTTCGTCGAAAAGTGAAGTTTGCCTTTGGTAACGAATTGCAGCGTCGCTCCTTGGATACCCAAAGTGATGCCAGGCTTTTTCCGATGATTTTCGAAAAATGAATGGTACGATTACACCGACCTCTCCTGGAAGAACGGGGCGATAAGTCAGTACATATGCACCCGAAGGAAAAGGATAAACCAAACTGGAACTCAGCTTAGCCTCCCTCCGACTCGGTCTTTGAGCGCCCAATGTCAACTTGACGCGTCCCAATTCCCAAAGGCATCGTATGTCCTAGCCGGCATCAAAGCCACCGAAAGCCTATTTGATTTCCTACATATACGCGTTTGGCATTTGCAGACAAATAAAGTTCAGGCAGTTCAGGCGTCGGTCGAGGACCCCTGAAAACCTAGGCAGAGGCCGGAGGCACTTTCCGGACACATTTTGGCAATCTGGCCACCAGGCCAGAAGAAAATCCGGACACATTTTGGGCAAAACCGCGAGGTAGGCCGGAGGAAAATCCGGACATATTGGCGGGAGGGGGCCTGGAAATGGGCCGACGAAGGTTCAGGGCGCGAAGCGCCCGAAAAAATTGCCATTTTTGGACAGTCGACGGGCGCTTTTTCCGCTTTTCTGGCCAGAGGCCGGAGGAAATTCCGGACATTTCGCCAAGAGGAGTCCGGACACCGAGGGGGAAATCTGACTCCGGCCTCTGCCTAGGTTTTCAGGGGTCCTGTCGGTCGTCAAGCAAGTTTCGAATTGACGTGATGCTGATGATGAAATGGGACGATATTGAGAACCTGAGAATAATGGGACTCTCAGAGGCTTACCTGGACGATCAGAGACGATCAACTACCGGTGTCAGTAGGCGAATGCATACCCGAGAGGGCAACTTCTTCTCAACACCAAGCACAGAACCCGCCGATGTGAACGATTTCCGTCTCCGCGGACCGACCTTCCTGGGAGTGTCAGTCATGGCACTGGGCCACTCCGCATGAGAAAACGGGAAAGACAGAGAGAAAGAGTGGGAGAGACGGATGAACCATCCATCCTGCATGACGTCCTGCATGACGAAAAACAAAGGGAAGTTTGAGAGATGAAGTAAAAGAGAACAAAAGAAACTCTAGCTGGCTGATCACTGGGTTTCGAGAATAGGTAACTGGGAAGGCCGGGGTAAGCAATCAAAGCAAATGAAAACTGAAATGAATTAAATATCAATATCACATTTCATTAATACGGGAGGATGAAGAATGGAAAGGACCTTCGGTACGGAAGTATGGCGCGATAGGAACGACCGGGTGACCTATGGATGACACCACGCGAGGCGGCAAAAAGATTGAAGCTGATACGCGACTGGTGCGGGCGCTCAGTCGAAATTAAAGGACCAAGGAGCGCTCAGCACTGTAGATCGTAGTGTATGTCGTAAGGAAGGGGATGGGGAGTTGCGGACATCGAAACACCAAATGAGTTTGGGAGTCACTGAGATTCAGATTCGTACATGAAGGTCTGCAACGAGTCTTGATACACTATGAAGTGTTCTTGCAGTCTTCGGATTTCACGCGTTTCCCGATAACGTTATCCCCTTAGCCCTACGCCCTGCAGGGAGCCCATCGACCCGAAGCTACATGGGTCACCCCACCAACCTTACCGTTTCCCCCCCTTTCCTAGCTCTCGACGGCCTACTAGGCGTAACCGGAATGCCATCCATATCCACATTATCATCCTCGTCCGTGTCGTTCCCGTCTTTCACGGGTGACGCGATCATCCTGATATTAGGTGAACTCGATATCTGCCACGCATCGTCGTTATCCGTCGCCGCACTCATAATCGAGTCTTGTCTCCTAAAAAGGTTGTTGCCTCTCGATTTCGAGGAAGAGGGGAATATGGATCGCTGCGACTGAGTCTGCGAGCCGATCTGGCTGAACGACATCGTCCTACTCCTTGACGGCTCTCGAGGTTTGACGGGGGTATCTTCGACCAAGGTGAGGCCCAGGTCCCTGCCCCTAGATTGCTGCGGCTGCGACTGCGACTGCGACTGCGATTCAACAGCCTGACTCTGTTGTGACAGAGACGTCCGCGGCCCCCGTCGCAGGTTTCGGTTTCGGTTTCGGTTTGAACACCCGGGACATGCTGATCTCCCGTGTAACCGCACGACGTTTCCCTGCAGCAGCCCCCCCGTTAC
The DNA here is from genome assembly GCA_027579435.1 of Candolleomyces eurysporus. Lineage (NCBI taxonomy): Eukaryota > Fungi > Basidiomycota > Agaricomycetes > Agaricales > Psathyrellaceae > Candolleomyces > Candolleomyces eurysporus. The sequence continues at coordinate 23,540 of JANBPK010001315.1, read as the reverse complement.
TCTGAGACTGCGATTGCTCTCGTTCTTGCGCGAGTGAAACAGAGAGAGAGCGTGATCGAGCACGGGCGAGCTCTCGAGCATCGGGTCTGGGGGATGTACGACGAGGGTCGGCAGCTGTCGATGGTGCACGAGAGGAAATTCGAGTCTGGGATTGAGATAAGGCTTCTGTATCTTCGGGTACTGGTGAAGAGGCGCGAGAGGTTGCAGCTTCTGTTTCGGTATCCGAGAAGGGGGAATGGGGGAAGACTTTTGTGCGTAGGAGTGCACAGAGCTCTGGTAGCAGCAATTTGAATCTGAGCAGATAGATTAACATCACAGCACCATTGAACAGAGACTGGATACGCACTCCGGCTCAACGACTTCTTCACAAAAGATTTGCATCCAATCACGTTCATCCTCTTTCTTCGTAGTGCTGCTGTTCATTGATGTCGACTGAACCGAGTTGAGGAGCTGCCACATCGACAGCTTATCCATGAACGCTTCCAGAAAGTCTTCCGTCGAGCCCTCAGAGGAAGCTGAGCGCTTTCGTTTGCCTTTCGGTTTACTGCTGGCTGGTGCTGGAGGTAACGATAATTTCAAGAAGTACAATAAGATCTGGATCTGCACCCTGCAAGAGCAAGAACTCGTGAACAGGTAGCTAGATTGAAGGGATAACCGACACGCACTCACGTCTTTCCAATCGATCCAGCCATTGGTCTCTCCACTGGACGTTCAGCCATGGTTCCTGTTCGTCCGCTTGTTCATGGCTCAACGCGAACCACATCATTCCCTCTTCCATCTCGCCTGCACCTCCGCCATTGAGAAGAATCTGAAGGAGTTCCTTGCGATATTTTTTNCGTCACCGTCAGAACGGTAAGGAGAATGTCGTCTAGAAGACCGTGTAATGGATGAACCTCTGAGGATGACGACAGCTTGATCCTTCTCAGCGAAGGTACCAGCAAATGCAAAGGCATGATAGACTGTGAATAGAGGGCAGTTTTAGCGAGTCCTTGTATCTGCATTAGATAAACATTCGTACCTCTGGAAGCCATAGAAACTGAAGATAAGTTCGATACGCAAACTCGTCTGCCGTTTCGCCATTCAGTTCAAATGGAAAATCAGAAGACAATGAATTTTCTTGAGCTGTCGACCAGTTTACTTTCTTCTCGCTCTCTAGGGTATACGAGAAGCTCTTTAAGGCTGCCATTCAGGAATTGGGGCGGGTATAGATGACGGTGAAGGGATGAAGAAGTTCAACAGACGAGTGTGCCACTGCCAGATTCAGACGCGATTGTCACAGCGCCTGACAAGTGTCACGAAAGGGCGTGACGCTGATTAATAACGACCCGTAGTCTCTTAACACTGCACAGAGAGAATGATTTGATTTTCTTCTCTCATGAGAGTCTGGTTCGCAAGTAGTTCCGTAACGCGGTTTGCCAGCACACATACCTTCCTACTTCATATCACACACGAAATCTTAGAAAGATGGAAGGACAGCAGGATATATTCTTCAAACCCCAGGTTCAATAGGAAGAAGTTACAGGTGCGTTCGTGCAAGCAAGGAAGAATCGCTATGTAAAAAGTTACGGAATGTTCATGCGAGACGAGGAAGGAGCGCTTGGGGACAATTCGTACGACTCGAGGGAAAATGCGGACTACAAGGTATCCAAGATTTACAAGTTTGGGATGAATACTGATGAATATGAATGAGGCCCAGTGAGAACCCCGCCTGGACCCATGATGGTCAATCGTGACCCATCGTGGCCCATGATGAGAATTTTATAACCGATATTCTTTCTACACGACCATCATGACCTATCGTGCAATCTCCACCATCTCATGCAATATATGTATCCAATACCCTATTCAATACTCAATACCAACACTTTCCTAGGGTTTATCTACAGGTACGCGATCACAAGGGTATGAACAGGAGGTACTGAAGCGCCGATGGTGGTACATGTGCAAGGAGCGAATGCTATACAGCGGAGCATGTGAGAAGAATTTATATAAGCGTTAGAAGGGGCCTAGAGAGAAACCCGCTACTCTTTGGAGTAGGGGACATGGCAGCCCGGAAGAGCTGCGACGCCTCAAGCTTGCCTCACTGATCCCTCGATGAAGTGCCTGATTGCTTCAAACGTTAGGTGAGAGCCGGAGCTTGGACATGATGCATGAGAAAAGAAAGGAAAGTGAATTTAAGAAGCCCTGTGCCAAGCTCTGCTCCTTAAGGAAACCCGAACTCTTCTTGCCCATGGTTTTCTCGCTGGCCACCAATGCATTCAAATTGCTGTAGCGATCCGTACGGTCTTAAGGCAAAAAGGTACGTCACGTCCTCTGATGGGCGCAATCTAGCGACGGCGACCTGTTTGGCGTTCCGTTGCGGAAAATTGGCGACCGTATTGCAATGAGATTTGAAAATCTTTGACTGTCAAAACAAATGTATCTGCGCGCACAATGAGGGCGGGGCTCGCATAGTATGGCAGTGGGGTTCCTTGCAACCAAAGACTCAGAGTGACTTGTCTACGACATGTATTTATCCCCGATCGATAATTACACCAAAAAAAACTCATTATCAACACACGCACATCGTAGCGACAGACTCAACAATCACCATACAGATCGCAACAGTATGTAAATCAAATTGAACTTGGTTAGGATGCAGACTCGTGATGATATCAAGAGAGGTTGCTGAAGGAAGGGAAGAGTTAACTCCGAGTGAATTCGAACTCGTGGTTGAGGTGAACGGTACTGTAGCGATATGTATCTGGCAATGCAAAAGACCTCTATGGACCGCCCACATGCAGCCTCGCCTCTGGCAACCCGTCAATCTCGATGCATTAAGGAGCCACATATGTAAGTAGAACGACTTGGAAGACAATTTGGTAGTGTTAGAGTAGTGTTATCCTCAGTGCAATCAGTACATGGCCTTCAACTCGTCGGAAAAAACTTCCTTTACAGCCTCGGGTTTTCCTGCCTGCGACCTGGAGCCAAAGTTGAGACTTGAAAGCTCTACTTGAATGGCTGATGACCTAGTGTTGCATGCGGAACAGCTGGTAGCTATCCTTGATCGTGGGCCGCCGAACAATCCTGATTCCATGACTTGACTTGCAGTTATGGAGGCAGACCTTGAGCAACTCATGCATTGCCATTTCTCCGTCCCGATGACAATCTTCCCTTCCATTGGAGCCGGACTCTTCCTTGCAGCCCACGCAATTCTGCCAGCTGTTTCCCATCCAAGAGAGCTCGCCAAGGATTCCAGCGACGCATCAGGATCCCCGATAATTGCTGTACACCCATCGATGAGCCATGGTGCGACCTTGTAGGCTCTTCCAAGCTGAATCTTCTGAACAGGCGTAATTTCAAGCGAAGACAGCTGCTTTATCGACAGTTTTCTCACCTGTAGTCTCAAGTGCTTAGATATTGTGTGTCAATTATCGGAGTGGCACTCACTTGCGCCATATCCCACGCTGTTGCGAGCTTTAAAACGGAGATCCACTCATCCTTCGACAGGTTCAGTGGGGTTAATGCTCTGAGAAGTACAACTTAATGGTACGAAATTCCTCGCAAAACATTAGTCCAAAGGACTCACACTGGTGTGAACAAGACCGTCAAGAGGCTCTCAAACTCGGCGTTCGAACATCCGGACAAGACGATCGGATTCTTCTCCGAGGAACCCTCTGATTCAGGCCCCTGAGGCAGCTGGAACATATCTTTGAACATTTGAGACCACAATTCCAGATGAAGTCGTGGAATTCGATGTAGGGTGTCTTCCACCTGGTAGCGAGAGAAAGATCAATCGAGAAATCTGGAGAGATCGCAGGTGGGCCAACGAACTTTCACGACGACGATATCATAGAAGAACTTCCCTTTCTTCACATTATCACTTCTTTCCATGGCAGGGGATAGAAGCATTAAACCAAGCAGCTACGGACAAAGAGGAGAAGACTAGCGCCTAACAGCAAGGTAACGGCTGTGTGTGCATGATTGTCATTGTTAGAGAAAGACGCCTACGCCTTTGGCGCTTCTAAGGTAGGTGAGTGACGTACATGCTCAAATGAATCAAACTACTCCCTCACCGTTCCAAGACACGTCGAACGAAATGTACCTACAATCTCGAGTCGCACAAATGAGTGTATCATCTTGTCGTCGTCCCAGACTTCACATGAATTAAATATAGATGCAAGCCATTCAGTACGTCATCTTCAACCCCCTCGCAAACACTTCCCTCCCTGTGGCTGAGACCGAATCGAGCCCAGGGCCTTTGAGAACCTCAAGCTCCACCTGAATACTATCCACAGAGTGGGAGCACATGGAGCATTTGAGCAAGGGTTGGCCGGTCGAATTTTCATATTCATCGTCCACCCAGTCCCCTCTGCTAGATATCCTCCTGATTATTTGTTGCGCGATCGGTGTACCTGATCTGGAGCACCGCGAACATTGTCAGGCTTCGCGCCCTACCACAAGAAGACGTTCCATTTTTAATTTCTCCGCAGCCCACAGGATTCGAGCAGCCGTTTCCCATCCGAGGGAAGCTCCCAAATCGTTGTGCGTAGTAATGTCGCGCTTTTCCCATCCTCTGTAGAACTAACAACTTTCCCAGTCGTGCCTTTTCGAACACAGGAATGTACCTATTTTGCCATTGCCACTGCACGCCGTTGGTCCTATCCCAGCACGCTTCTGTGCCTTCTCGCCAAGATGTCGGTGATCTCTTTGGTACAACCGAAGATAATGCTGAGAATACCTTGTTTTATATTCAATCATCATCCACGACGCGCTTCTCCAGACGACGCTGTTCCTGTCCTGTCCTTTTAGCAGGACCGTGGATGAGGATGGGCTGATAACGCTTGGGATAATCTCCGGGTGGTGCATGGCTCATTAAAGCCATCGCCCACGTACTGAGGTATAAATGATTTTGCCGTTTTCCCTCTCACCTCGACCACTGCGTTGGAACGATTAGCCTCTCGAAACCCTGATTAACACCACAACACCTTGATGCACACCTCTGTCTTCTTTCTCCTAGCTCCTTTTCTCTTGCTTTTGACCAGGGTTCGCGCACATGGCGGGGTAACCAGCTATATTATCGAGGGTACGATTCCGATCACTTTACGCTTCGAATTCTCGTCAGTGCTCATCCAAACCCCTTCGGCTATCTTCGTCTCCTCAAACAGCTGTTGAGTATCCAGGATACAATGCTTTTGAGTCCTCAGAAGGGCAGGCGACAATTGCTCGCCCTTACCGTGAGCATGCTGCACCTTTTCGTTAGCAGAATATGTCCTCAGCCCTCGACGTTAGATACGATCGATCCTATCCTCGGTACATTAGACGCGGTACGCTCTTTTCAGCACCAGCCAGTTCTAGCGAAATCTAATCTCATTAAACCATCTTCTCGAGGGCATGTCGTGCAACAACGACGGTGGCCCGGTAGGGGAAGGAGGGACCCAGCTGTCAGCAAACATCAAAGCAGGGACGAACATCACTGCGGTCTATGGGTACGTGTCCCTTCACGAGTCCGATTGTGGACTGACTGGACGCTGACCCGCACACATTGATAGTTTGTGGCTGCACCCTTACGGTCCTGCGACTGTGTACATGGCAAGATGCCCCGGGTCATGCACAGACTCGAATAGTAGAGAGTTGAAGTGGTTCAAGATAGACCATGTTGGTTTGATCAAGGGGAGTCTTGTGTACGTTGTTTCTACTTGGTTTCGCTTCATCCTTGACCAACCCCTATCCGCATGTAGAGACGGAGACTGGGGAAGTGGGGTCGTCAGTAAGACAGGCGTATATACTGCGACTATACCAGCTGCCCTGGCGGACGGAGAGTACCTGATCAGGGTGCGTGGATCAACTTATCGTCGCCGTTGCTGAATTACTCACTGAAGTGCCTATTTTTTTAGCACGAACTCATCGCCATACACGCATATTGGGCCGGTCCTCAATTCTACATTGAATGTGCGCAGCTCAAGGTCGTAGGAGGCAGAGGGAAGCTTCCATCGGACGAATACCTCGTCAGCTTTCCCGGGGCGTATAAGGCATCCGATCCTGGGCTTAATGTTGACTTGTACAGTCCTGAGGCACCGACGATTACGACATATGAGCTGCCTGGGCCTGGTATGTCCCTCTTCACTCGAGGTCTTATCTGTTGAGGTGGCTAACGGGTTGCTCTAGCTGTGTGGACTGGGGAGGACTGAACAGTAGTAGACATGATCTACTCTTCTTGCTACAAGCCTGTTTCTCTGTACACGTGCGCTACAATTCCATTCCTTTGTTCAAACCGTCATGGCCGAGGAAGGACAGGTGTGGGGATGATCAGTAGTTTCAAAGGTGATGAGCGCCTGAAATACACCCTATACCCTCCTGACCACATGGTTTATGGTGTTCCATTTCGACTTGTGACATACATACCTCGAACTGGCACTCTGAATTCAATAGAAATGCCCTTGGCTTTTCAATAGACACGTTCGTCGGGTAGCATTGAGGAGATGCCAACACTCGCTCCCTCGTACACGATAATCTATTGGTATCGATATTTGATCTTCTCATCTTCTCCGGACTGATAACCGCCCAACTCCAGCCCAGAAAAAAANCCCCACGTCCTCGGTCTAACATTACGAAACGCTCGGGCCAGTCTTCGGTACATCTCGCCTTGACAACAGACGGAATTTACTTCAATATTAATGCACCTTGTGGACGTTAGGGATATTGACAGATTCGTGAACAGCAGCCCTTGTTCCCGTTACGTAATACGGGAGTGCTCAGTCAGGTAAGTCAATCCATAGGCGCTCACCGTACCGGAGCCCGGCAGCACGGAGTCAGCACTGGTGGCTGAATGGTATAAAAGGCTCTATGTTTCAATTGCTGTCAGTAATTAATCATCGTCTCGTTTCTTCCTGTCGAGCAGGTCCTTCCCTTACTTGCACCCCTCTCTTTCGTTTCATTCGCTCCATTCGGTAGTCCTTTCGTTCTATTTTTCGTCAATACAGTTATAACGTAGTTTTCCTTGTCAGCCTCGCCTCGAGTCCGACTTGTCAACGACTTCAGAACCCGTCTTTCTCGAGCTCAAAAATGGTTAGTCCGACTGCACTTCCTTTGTCGCAGTCGGCACTTACATTACTTTCCCGCATAGATCCCGGGTCTTGGCTCCCTCTCTCTCATTAGCCTCGTCTCGCTCGTCGGAGCTGCGAAGGCCGGCCCACTTGCGCCAAGCCCTCTCTCAGAACGCGCTGCGTTATCCTGCTATTCACTTGAGCTTAAACAACTTCAAACGCATGAGTCTGCCTGTCTTTCTTCAACAGTCTCGGATATCCCGTGGCTAAGTGAGTTTTTCGTAGTTCGTGCATGGCCCAAGCTGGTTCAATATGCACAAGATACGTATGGGCCTCAAGGAGAACCCCATGGGTCAGTATAATTCAGTTGGGCTCTGCGGGCCGTGAAGTTGCCAATGACGAGCGACCCTTTATTTAATTGATACTATCCGCCGCACAGCACCCCGAGTATGGTCGAGCAAATGCTTGCATGAACGAGGCATTCGTGAAAATTTCGTATGCTAGTGGGTGTATCCCTCCATAGACCTCCAGATCCTAGATTGCTCTAATTTTTATGCTACGCGACTGCAGCGCAACCGTCTTGCAGCTCCTTGAACAATACAGTTCAGGGGACTGTGGATGGGACGAACCAGAAAGTCAAGTTCCTTCAGAGGACAGGGATCGAACAGCAGGGGTCGTGGACCGTGACTAGTACGTATTACCTTCTTTATCTCTGACCTTACGTGTCCTTTACTTAGCTCAACATCTATCAACGCTTCCTTAGACTCTGCCACCATTGGCGTCTCAATGTCGTTCAGTGTCGGGTTTTCGGTCGAAGGTCTTTTTGACGCAGGATTGGAAACGACGGTCTCTGCGGAAGTCACAAATGAGAGGTCGAGTTCGTGCGTATTACCTCCCTCTTTCATCTCCCATTCACCAAGTTGACTTTCGCAATTCGCTCGTTCTGGGCGGTTAGATTCAGCACGACCTCAAGCAACGTGCTGGAGACCACCGTCTGTCAAGTATTATTAGTCAAGTTCGATATTCGATGCTCTCATCACTCCAGAATTTCATCATATGTTTCACGAACTCCTATTATTTACTCCACAGACTTTAGTATATATAGCACCTACTGTATCTACTTACTACAAGGCTTTAGTCAATCATGTACCTTGAATAGTCTCCTCTCGTTGCTCTCGTCATCGTCGCCGCATCAGTCTCAGCGGTGCATTTTTGTCACCGTCGAGTTTGAAAACCAATCTGTGCGCCATGACGGTGAGTCCAAGTCGGCTGCCCACATCTTCCGTTTGCACTATACCTTGAACTTAACGCGATTTCGTCCTTCTCGAATACTTAGCTTGAGACGAAGACGTGTAGCGGTATCGGCCAGGGACGGGTTCCTGTCGTTGCTGAAGAGGCTGTTTGGTTCTTCTACCCTGAGAGGGTGCGTCTATAACTTCATCCCGTCATTTTATCCGAAGCAACTAATTGGTCTATCTGTTTTTCCGAATGTAGCGTGCGCCTTCTGATGACCCGGAGCACAGCAAACACTACCACTGTGAGTTACGATCCTTCACTGCTCTACAACCTCAATTAGACGCCTAAGAATCTGATTTAATTGAATGGTTTAGGGGGAATCCACATCGCCGATGTTCTGACTCAAGAAGAAAGGACAAGCTACATTGATATCAAGGGTCCGATATGTGGGACGTACCAGGCGAGCTAGCTGCCAAGACACCAATTCGACTGGTTCTATTACTCTAGCTATTATATCAAGGCTCGGTGCTCGAAGGAGTCTTCGCGGTCGTGGGCTGATAATGGACAAGGACACCGTGACGATGCCTTCTGCGGGTAGCAGCGTCCTAGTACGGGCTAGCTCCGGACTGTATTTTCTTAATTTCTTTCGAATGGATGTGACTTTTTACCCTGCTTGAAACCAAACATTAAGGGTATGTTACACAGCATAGTAGCCACCGAGAACTATTATTCACCGCAGCTGTGTAATGGGAGTTCGAATTCACTACATGTCAGATTTTCATCAACCTCTTCCCTCGCTTAATCAACTCCTCTCTTCATATCTCCCCGAGTCTGACTCACACCAAATACAACTTGATTACATAGGCCGCCTACCCCAAAGTGGTGGTGGCCGCATAGCTCGTCGGCGCTGCTGTTACTTTGATATCCACCGTAGATACCATCTCCAACGCCTTCGTCGTCGGCGCGCAAACGCACTTCACCGGACAATACTCGCACGGCACAGTTGTCCACGTCCCGGTCGAGCATGGACCCGATCTCTGGCACGGAGTGACAGTCGGAAGCAGATAGCACGTTGTCTGCTCGCATTGACAGCTAGGGCACCCTTCAGGATCCGCACTGTTGTACCGGGTGACATATCGTCCCTCGAGAGTGCAGGACTGCGCCGTGGTGTATGCACAAGATGCACTGGTTACACAGTGCTGAGGCACGACGGCTGAACAAGTGGGGGCGAGGGGCCGGTTGAAGCACCAGCAGAAGGGGCATCCGTTGACTCGTGTCGTTGTGCTGTAGGCGCCGTTGAAGTTGTTGCAGAACCCGCTGCAAGTCGCAGGGTAATCTTGGGAGTAGCACGAGCTCGAGGTTGTGGTTGAAGCTGAGGGTTCAGTTAAATGTTTCATTGAAGGGTTATATTCCGGTGCAATTGATGGCTACGTACCTCTAAGATTGGGCGTCTGAACCGCCGGAGGGGCAGTCAGGATGCTATCTTTAAGATCGCTGACTGCCAACACGGGCGGCCATGTGGCCATTACGAATAAAAATATGAAGTAACGGAAAACCATTTTGGCGCTCATTGGGTCGATCATGGGTAGCTCAAGGTAAGCTACTGGTTCGTATTTAACCCCTCTGTTGTGAAATAGCAACGGGCTTTTAGCGGAGCTGAGTTTCTAACGCACCAGGTACGTGTGTAAGTACAATGTGAAGGAAGAAGAGAAAGACGTCATGCTCGAGCAACATCATTCCACGAAGTCAAGAGGATGAATAGAGAAGTCTAGAACGAAGTCTGCGGATCTATTAAACAAAGGGACCCTTCACAAACTCGATGCGCTCAGCAGGCCAAGAGTACGATGATGTAAATAGTCAGCTGGGAACTGAAACTGAGAAGGTCGACTTGCCGTTCCCTCACTCGGACAATCTCTGTGTGATAACCCACTTTCAATGCTCTTGTGACTCTGCAGGAGCTTTCTTGGAGCTTTTTCCAGTGACCAATGGGTTCGAAGCTAGGAAAAGTCTGGGCTGACGGAAGTGTCCGCTGCGAACGCACCCGCAATAGACGAACACTTCTTTGCCCGCGATATCCCGTCCCTCGGCTAGAGATTCACAAGAAGCTGAATTTAAGAAGGAAGTGGTAACGGGGCTAGATCCCTCGTCAAACAATCACAATTGGATGTTGGTCTGACTAGGGAGGGTGATTTATGCCCCTGCATCAACAAAGTTGAGAGATTTTTATGAAAGACTGAACTGCTTCTATCCGCACATACTACGCCTATCAGACCTCGTCCGCTTTGCTCAACAGGATCCCCACCGTCATCACACCATCGTCCCACTCGTCGCATTGCTCTTCGGCGCAATCCACTGTATTGCTTGGTTGATCGCCTGACACTCCTCTCGCCGCGCGTACCGTTTGGAGGTTTGTGGTTGGTGTGTCGTTCTGAGGCCTACATGAAGCCCATGCGGTCTATTTCCTACTCTTTGAGGTCACGTTTTCCGTCTGGCCTACTGAGCAGAGGTAGATAATCGAACAGCAGTGAACGGGCATTTTTCGTAGCCAAGCCCATATCAGCCACCTATTATGGCAGCACAAATTGATGGCATCAGAGCTCAAAGACTTGGGAAACCCGGGATGTGACTCCAGGAGGGTGTACTGTACGTCGCTTTGCCTTGGTCTTCGAGTCAAGCTCCTACCGCAATGATCACCGGTCACGAAGGATTTAGTGGCATATCGAAATAATCCTAGAATAGCCTTTCTTCTCTCACTACCGAACCCTCTCAGCCTCTGCCTGCAATGCACGACTACCGAGATCTTCATCAGCATACTTTATACGTACCTCCCAACCAACGACGAAATACCTCGGGTTCTCACCGCAGTCAGCAAAGATGGGCCACATGCCGGGTGGATGACAACCTTGCCGCATTGCCGAACGACGAATCCATTCTCAGATGGACCTCCGCAAGACGGACCGAGCATGGAGTCGGAAAAGCCGTCCGATAAGCCCGATATCACCTAGGGTGTCTCGAACTTCTTCCAATACGGAGATGTCAAGTATAGCAAGGTTCCCTCCTTCTTCGCTGTTGGACTCAACAGCCCGAGCTATAAATTCACAGTAATCAAATGAAGCATCGCAATAATAGAGCAGTGAATCCAATAGCAATTCGGGCGCCTCGAAGCTATCGGGGAATCTACTTTCCTACAAATAGCGATCAGGCATCATGGTCGGTTCTGTACGTACGCCATCAATTTTATCACACTCTTCCCCTCCTCTCTCTCTCTCTACTCCTCGAGTCATCTCTGCACCGTCTCTCCGGTATTGCTGGTCTCCGACTCTCTGAGTCCTCCTTCTCCTTATTTAGCTCGCTAGGGAGCGAAAATGTCGTCCTCCCACGTCGTCAAACGACTCGCATCAACCTTCACTCAACGACCCTCCCCACCAAAAGGGCACCTCCACTTCCCCCAGCCCTCGTCCGCCTTTCCCAAGGGCTACGTTCTCACCGGTCTACACGCAGGAGTCAAAAAARGTCGCGGGAAAGCTCGACGTTGCTGTTATCCTCTCCACACCACCAAACGGCAAGCCCACAGCAGCTGCAGCATGTTTTACCCGAAATGCCTTCAAGGCCGCCCCTGTGTTGGTTTCGAATGATGTGCTGAAGAGGAACGGAGGGTATGTGAGGGGTGTGGTTGTGAATAGTGGGTGTGCGAATGCTGTTACGGGCAAGCAGGGTATGGAGGATGCGTGGGCTATGGTTCGGGAGACGGATGCTTTGCTCCCTGCTTCGACATCGACAGAGGAGGGAGAGGGCAGCAAGAAGTTTGAACACGAAACACTCGTCATGTCGACAGGCGTCATTGGTCAGACCCTCCCCATATCCAGAATCCTCTCGGGGATCCAACAATCCAAAAGCACACTATCTTCAGACTTTTCAGCTTGGGAACGTGCAGCCAAAGCTTTCATGACCACCGATACCTTCCCCAAATTGCGTTCTCGGGTGTTCACGATTGGGGGTGTAGAGTATCGGTTGGCAGGGATGGATAAGGGTGCTGGGATGATACACCCTGACATGGGGCCGGCAGATACTTTCTCGACACCAAAGCAACTCCACGCTACGCTGCTAGGGTGCATTATGACCGATGCAGCTGTCACACCCCGAAGCCTCCAATCCGCCCTCACGTACGCTGTTGACAGGAGTTTCAACTCTATCAGCGTAGACGGGGAGATGTCCACCAATGATTCTATTTACCTCCTTGCAAACGGCGCGGCTGCACCCCAAAACTCCGTTCCTATAGATGAGGAAACCGACCCAGAGAGTTATGAAGTTTTCAAGAAAGAGCTGACAGACTTCGCAGCGGACCTAGCCAAGTTGGTGGTCAGAGATGGAGAGGGAGCTACGAAGTTTGTTACAGTTACGGTCAAGGGTGCACCAAGTTACAAGGATGCGCACAGTGTTGCTTCGAGGATATCGACTTCGGCTTTGGTCAAGACTGCGCTTTACGGTGAAGATGCAAAGTGAGTTTCCATTTATCGTGCTTATGGGTCTATAACTAATCCGTTTTTGCTTGCTCAATAGCTGGGGTCGAATCCTCGCAGCCACAGGCTCCGTCCCGCTCTCGCCCTCCTCAACCACCAGGGAGCCCACGGTCATCGACCCAACGAAGGTCAGCGTCACTATTGTACCTGCAGACGGAACCGCTCCTCTGCCTGTCCTCGTCAACGGCGAGCCGGAGAATGTAGACGAAGATAGGGCGAAGGAGATTATGACCCAGGAGGATTTCGAGCTGTTGGTCGATTTGGGTGGACTCGGGGGACGGGGAGGCGCAGTATTGGACCTGTGATTTTAGTTATGTGAGCTCAAGTTCCTTTTTTTTTCATATTCTGGAGAAAAAGCTGATGAATTCGTCGCAGGAATATGTTAGTATCAATGGAGACTATCGCTCGTAGATGGGCCTCGAGAGAAGGACGAGATTAGAGAATGGGGTTTAGAAACGTGAATGATATAATTGTATTTCTCGAGACACAAATATCTGCTTGTCTTTCAGATTCAATGGTTTGACCAGGCTGCCCAACGTGACCCGGCTGGAGGTGCGCGGATTTATCGGGAAAGGAATGTTTCGGTCGACAACCCGAACAAGCGGGAGGGACGGGAATAACCTTCCTAACTCGACTCAGGCACCGCCCCCGCTTTGCCAAGCCTTCCGAACGTCAAGGTCTATGTTGTCATCCTCATTCCATTGAGGCATGCTCAACGGGTGAGGCGGCGCTTGAACAAGGGGCTCCCTTACCTTCCCTGCTGACTGGAGTATTGCCCCACGAGCCCAACTGCTACGATGGCCTCCAGAGCTCTGCTAAATTTGGGCGCATTGTGGCTTTTCCTCCTCCTAGGATTGTTCTTTTCAACAGGTAAGCATTCAACCGACTTCACAAGTGCGCAACYGCTTGCTAACCATCTNCCCCACTACCCACCCACTAGCTCCGTGTCAAGCTCAAGTRTCCGTCTACCTCCCGCTCTCATGGTCCGACGATGGACCAGTCAGCGCTGCCAATCTCGGGGTGGTCGGATCCGGCGAGGAGGTCCGGACGATTTGGGGACTGGATGAAATTKGGGGGGCCTGGTGAGTTCTTCCTCTCCCTCTACCCGATCTCCTTCCCAATACTAATCCTATCTCGATCCTTTGAATTCCGGTACATGAAGCTACCCTAGTGCAAACAGCCCCAGACGGAGTGTTCATCGTCTACGCTACGGCTCTGCCGCCTTCTCCCCAGTCTCCCGCTGCGGTTACGAGAACCTATTCAGGCCCGTGCACCGTAGCCACCCCGATCACGTTATGCGAATTCGAAGTGCCGTCTGAGGATATACCTCCTGGGCCCCCAGCCCGTTCCATAGGCTCTTCCGGGACGTCTGGAAGGGAAGACGATGATGGGAGCAATGCCCCGCAGAGGACGACGGTTACTGCTTCTAGGACGGGCACGGGAGCTATGCCTGGGGCGACGGGGAACGGTGCTGTCTCCGGGAGAAGTTTATTGTGGGGAGGGAGGATCGGTGTTGCGGCTGGCCTTGCAGTTGGTGTTGGGTTGGTGTGTGGACTATGGGTTTGATGAGGAGCTGGACTGGGGTGAGGGTTGAGGGTGAAGCGGGATAGCAAGGGAAGTTGAGCTTGTTGAATGGGAGGAAGAGTGGATGAAGGGCTGAGGTTATTCGAAGCGGACTATACAGAGCAGACGGACGGACGTGCCAAGGAATGCTAGCCGGAGTGCGCGACGAGACGACAGTACTCCTCCGCCCCTTTCCTCCCCCTCGCTTCTATTTTAAGCGGTCGTAGCGAGCTTTGGCAGAGTAGTCGGTCGCCCGACGTCCCGCAGTGCAAGTGATCTTTTCACGAATCATCGCCGCCGTATTCGTCAATTCACTCGCCTATTGGTCGTCCGTTCGCTTAGACATTTTCGCCGTCACTCACGGAGATTGTCGAGCAACGAGGTGTACCTAACACTCGATTTTGGGTGCCCGCTGCGTACATGAATTACGTCTATTTCTGTATGGAGGCGATGACCGTGATGATGAGGAGTAATATCATGGAAGGGCGATGGTGAGCCTGCGGGGTTCAACGTCTGGGAAATGGCCCAGTGTCTGGGGATAATAGGAATTAGGGCCTTGTTAGGAGGGTCTTGTTTCGCTCTGGGAGTCCGCTGGCGTCACGCGAGTCAGATTGGACGTGTCGATATCAAACATGTCTGTTGGGTGTGGCACGGATTATGGGCGGTCGGACGTTTGGGCATGCGCCATCGTTAAATGGCACCGTCCGTGTCAGGGTAGTGACAGAACACATGCTGGAATCTATACGGCTGCTTCCTTCCTCCGTATCTACTCTTCTCCTCTTTCCTCTAATGGATATCCTTCTCTTGCTCGAATGGAGGCAAGCCCACCGGGATCCATTACAATACTGTCACACCCTTAGTGATGCATCTTCGCCATGTTTCCGGAATTTCTTTGCTCTNAAAAAATAAAATTATATCATCATGTGCGCATTCCCAAAGGTTCTCAAACGAGGTCTCATGTCAGGCCGAAGTTGTGTTCAGGGGGCGTCAGTCACGGAAACCATCGAAAACTACGGGGTTGAGTGGAAGTGGGCCTGAGGATCTGACATCGAAATGCAGACCGGTCCGAATGCTATGCTTATGCCCGATCAGGTTGGGAACTCAAGTTCAACAGCGCGGAGTCGTTCAGCCTCGTTTCTCTCAAGATCCCAGCTACCTCTATGGACGACATCCCTACTGATATCCTACTGAACATCTTCCGAGAGTGTCTATCCGCTCCAGATGAACCCTACCCATCTGTAGAGTCTACTTCCCAGCCGCCCCTTCTGTTCACCGCAGTCAATAAGCGGTGGCGAGAGGTCGCGTACGGTTCTGCAACACTCTGGACCCGCTTCCACGTAGATCTGGAGGCCAACTGGGATGACCCCTTTATTGATAGTCGAAGCAAGCCTTACTGGGAGCGAATACGAGTCAGAGGGGAGAAGATCAAACAATGGCTCAAGCGATGCGCTGGGGCCAATATGTCCCTGTCCCTTCGGATCGAGAGTTACGACGGGGTCAGAATGAAGGCTCCCGAGGAGGGGGATTTGTTATTGCCGATCGTTAACACCATATGTAGCTACTCAGGCCAGTGGGAGCGGCTCGTCCTATTCAAAGTCGATGAACCATATTGGTCGCAAATACTCAGCATCCTCCCCGAAAATCTCCCTCGACTATTCCACATCGCTTTTCCTATTTATTCAGGCGCAGATGGGACCGGGTACACTGATAACGACTCAGCGGTCGCGTTACAAGACAGTGGAATCCTGAAAGGACCGATGTTATCCAGTATAACTTTGCAGCGATTGCCACCGCTGAAAGGCATACCACGAGAAACCTGGCAGAAGGTACGAGAGTTGGACCTCTTTTGTTCCTGCTCTTTTCCGGAATCCATACTCTCAACACATGCGGAAATGGCGCTACGACAATGTTCCAACCTTACTCGACTATCCCTGAGAATCCCCGCCGACAGTTCTTTCCGGTTAGAATCCAGATCCCCAATTGTGCTTCCCCGTCTCAGGTACCTCGACCTGCACGAGGTGCATCTGCCATTTTCAGCAGGCCCACTCCTATCTATCCTCAGATTACCCTCCCTCTCGGAACTCGTCTTCCGAATAACACACCCACGCAATTGCATCCTCTACCAAACCTCATTAGTGACCCTACTCCAGGCGAACGAGTTCACTATCTGTCAGACTCTAACCCATCTCACCTTCGAGTATGCAAGTTTCAGTCCGGGTGGGCTCAGATATCTCTTTTCGCTGGTCCCACAAATCACGAATTTGAAGCTCCTGCCGAGGATGATGGACTTTTATTCCGAAACGTTTCAAGGTTATGCGGTGCTCGGGGATTTCCACGAGCTCATACCAAAGCCAGCCCACACCATAGCGCCGACTGAAAAGGATAAGGGCCTCTGCACTGTCACTGACAGAGTAACATGCCTGCTCCCCAATCTCCAACATCTCCATTGTCGGTTGTGCTTCGACGGAGAACTGAACGACGGCCAGCTCGTAGAATTCATCGAAAGGCGACTCATGTACGCTGGTCGATCGAGCTCTACTATACCTGGTCACGTATTACCTCGTTTAAAATCGGTTTATATGGGATTTGTGTCGCCCAAAGTTGTCGATGTCGAACAGGCGCTACTGGAGCGAGGAGTAGATATGAGAGGTTTTTGTGTCGAGGCCGAACATGGCTTGAAAACGATGTGTCGATTCTTGTGAAGCCCCGGCATGATGTAGATAGCGGTTTTTGAGCATTTTTCTTGTATATGTAGTACACCCCCACCATTTTCAGAAACTACTTTATAAATTGAATAGAGTGAGAGGAAAGAGACTACTAAATGATTTATATCGGATTGCACTGGCACTCCAACTTGTACTCAAGCCTAATCTCAACCCCATCAAGATTGATTCCCCTTTCCTCCAGCTCCTCGTGCACGTCAATATTCGGCTCAGAGACAAACCCCCCATACACGTACTTCAACTTGGCAAGACGCTCTCCGGAATCAAGCGGAAAACCAGCGTACTTCAGTCGTCCCTCCACAAAGTCCACCAGCTCGTCGCCTTCAAATTCTTCCTCTCGCGCCAAGCTGAAGTGGAAATGTTCCAGCCTTGGTAGGACACAGTCTACGGTGAGCTTCTCATCGATTTGGCTTTGATGAGCGTCATTAGCGAAGCTTCTTGGTTACGAGTTGAGTAAGAGCGGGTAATTTTAACAGGGATAGGAACGGTGTGAGGAATGGATCGCCTTGCGAGTCATCACAGGATTCTTCGAGGTTTAGGTATCTGAGTCGGGGAAGGATAATGTCCTGCGACGGGTGTGCAAGCGGCGGACCACCCTCCTGAATTGTCAACGTCAGGGACCAAGATTTGACATTGCAGTAGGAGTGTTTCTGCGGAAGCCATGACCATGTAACGGCCACTATAGGAATCGTAGCCATTCGAGAATTCAAGTTCCTGCAGATTTGCCCAATTGGACAAAGGGAGGTCCTGCAAACGGTCTTTCGCCGACAGTGTTTTCAGGAGGGGATAAGAAAGCAACGGCGCCCGAATAACACCACTCTCTTTCAACGTGATAAAAGTTTTGAAGGAACTACGAGGGTAAATGATCGCCGCGTAGCCTTTGAAGGAGAGATGTGAGTCGGTGGAGGTTTTCGGCGGGGATGCTGAGAATATAAGAACGATATGGTTCGTCAAGCTTTTGCAATTTGAGTCGTTCCCAATAAGCACAAATAGAATCGAGCATGGGGAGCATCAACTCGTCAAGGGTTTTATTCCTGAGGAAGAATGATATCTTCTCCAGACCGCAATTGACAATCTCGAACGATACAGAGACCGGCGCTCCTTTCGAACCACCTTCTCGGTTTTTCCTCCCTTGCGCTGTAATTGCTTCCACCTAACTGTGGGCCGAGCGGTATGCAACAGGTCTGCAGGCGACCTCCTTCCACCGCTTATTGATTCTCGGAAAGAGCATGGGCGGAACTGAGGTCGAAACTGGGGGGGGATAGAGTTCGTCGAAGCTTGGTAAACATTCCGAGAAAACCTTGGAGAGAATCTCGGTTGGAAATGCATCCATCAGGATATCGGAGCAAGACTGAGACTTCAAGAGAACGAAGGGAGAGGGAAAGAGAAGTGAGAAAGCCCAAATGACAGACAAGACGAAAATCAATGTCGACAGAAATGAATAATTGTACCTCTCCTACGGGCCGCCGATGACCTTATCTTGCCAGCGCGATCTTGGGGGAGAGGTGTTTTTCTCCCTCGCCAGTATTGGCGTGTCTTCAGTAGATGCTGAAGAAACTCCAAAAAGCGAGGTGAACTTTCGATATGGAAAGGTGGAGGTCGGAGCGCTGGCTTATCCCACTTCCCGGATCATTCCGGCCACATTGATGGGGGACGTAGTATTCGCCCAATCTATGCACTATGCACCAAGACACCTGATGTACTGCAATACCTTTGACTACGGATCAGATCTCAGACCGCACAACGAGTATCCAAGCGCAGAAACCTGGAAGGCTCTATTAAAGGCTCAGCGAAGCCATCTCGAACCTATTGCCGGCCGGCATGAGGAGTGCAACTACTGAGATCTGGAGGTGGTTTCACCGGCCAGGTCACTCCAAAGTCTGCTGATTGAAACCTGGATTAGTCACGTCTCTTTGGACTGTAAGAGCAGAGAGACCTCAGAGCCATAGTTTCCCTCGCGTTGTTTTGGCTTAGAGACAGTTGTTCTCTATTATCCCAGCGGTATTCTGCTTTATTGCTATCCTAAAGGTGAAATCACGAACCTGCGCTCGCTCACCGTAGTTGGGAATGATGCATTATACATCTTCGTTTAACCCGTAATGGCCAATCCAAGCCTTAAAACAACCCTCTGCTCAAAGACGACCCTCCAGGCAGTGACGCTCTGGAGAGAAATCTCCGAAGGGTCCATCAACTCGAGTGTTTTTTCCAAAAATCAGAGACGCAGTGAACCTCGAACCGGTGATGGAAGACATACCCGACGACATACCCGACCTGTATATCGGGCTCTACCTTTCCCTTCCTCGCACTCTTCGGTCACTCTCATTCTGAGTACCGTCCAACAAATTTATGCTTTTGGACCTGGACAAATTGATCGATATACCAAAAAGCCTCCTTGGCTACTAGAGCTGCGGACCCTCACATTTTAGAGTACAAGCTCCACAAAGAAACAAAAATCAAAAGCTGTATTTTGAGCCAACCTCTATCGTTTCTTAGTTAGCCGTCATCCCGGCCTGCCGGAAGTTGCCGAGCCCTCCGAACAGCGATCAAGGTCTATTGGCTGCTTTCCTCTTTCTTTGATCATGCCGCCCACGACAAAAGGACATCGGACAAAGCAAGACGTCCATGTACGTTCCCAATCTCATTCTACGCGCCGCTCGAGCCTCTCTAGACTGTCCACGCTCATATTGCCCCTCATCAGCTCGCAGAACAGATTCGAAATGGGTCTTACCAGAGCTTGGTCCAAGTGCTCGCCGTGTGGATTGAACCAGACTTCCAGCTATCGCTACTGCATCTCCCTTTGGTAGAAGCGGTCTTGGTCTACCTCGAGGAGCAGACGATTCCTATGATTGAGGGTAACCTCGGGAAAGATTACATGAAGATCACAAAGGTAGTCGACGCCTACCTCGCTGCTTTTGCAACGGTTTTGAACTGCATCGGCACCAATGCGGGACTCTCTGAACATTTGAAGACCGAGATACGCGACCTATTCTTGAAGCATACGCCAAGGATTCTTCGCTGGTGTCTATTCTTTTCCCAAGACGTCAAACGCATGCTTGTGACTGCCGATGCTATACATTCGTTCTGCCGGCCAGTCGAGAAACTTGGCCATATCATCATCAAAACATCCCTCATTGACTCTGCGTTGTATGATACAATATATCTATCTGGAGACTCAATAGAGGCGATGATCAACCTGTGGAATCATTTCGATCCCCGAACAGGTGATCCCCCAGTGTATATGGAGGATGGAACAGTGATTCAGTTCCTGGAATACTTTCCTACCTTTGTCGCCCGAGCCACCGATATTCCCGGCTCCAACTTCTCTTCAATCCTCTCCTCCTTACCCCACACCACTATCAAACGTATGGTCCAGGTCCTGGATTTTCGTCTGCGCTCCATTCGGGTGACCCAGTCCAATGCCCTTAATCTCTATGCACGAATGAGGGAGGTGCTTGAGATGATCCATCGAGACCCAAGGGTTTTGCGGCATTTAGATCGGTTCATGGACTGGGGTGTGCTCGTCACGGCTGCATGCTCTGTTTTTGAACACCGTCGTTTGGCCAGTTCAGCCGACTTACCTACAGAGGATAAGCACGACCCAGCTGCAAACCCCTTTGCCTCGTTGGCTGACATCGCGCTCGTCACAACGCTTTTCGGGGATGGGATAGTCAACCGCATCACCCAATTGTGTACCACAGCCGTGGGTGCTGAGGATTCCCGCTTGTCTTCAGCGCCCTTTCGAACCAAGAACTTATTCGATTTGATCTCTTTGGCCTTCAAATGGCCCGAAACTGACAAGTCTGCAAAATTCGTCAAGAGGGCGTTGGTGACCTTTGAATCCTATAGTGTTTACCCACCCATTGCGAGAGCTATGTTGAACGCGCTCAATGCCATAGCTCGAGAAGATCAAGCACGGATGGCCAACCATTCCCAATTTGGAGTGCTCTGGCGTGACTTTGATACTTGGATTAGACGGAAATCATCAATCTACCAGCGTTTCTTTAACGACGCACGAGAGCTGTCGCGCGTTCCTACAATGTGCGATAATCTCAATGTGAGTATTACTTATGCTCTCCCAATCATAGGTATTGAAGACTTAGCTTCTAGCACCTTCGTCACCATCGTCGTCTTTCCTCCCAACTAGACGGCCAAATTGAGGAACGACGGTGTGGGCAATGTCATTACATGGTTTATTGCATGCAGGGCTGTCAAAGAGAAGACTGGAAAGCAGGTCATCGATCGGAATGTATGCTTGTACGACCTACCCATGACAGTGAGTAAATACTCCTCTCTGAGCCGTTTCGGGAGCAGACTGTTGCTTAGCTCAGTCTACTCGCTTTAGATCAGCGGGCAGATCGTCATTGGATATCCCTGCCCATGCGTCGTCAAATTCTGGAGTATATCGCTCATTTCGCTAGTCACGACGTCTCTGCGGGGCTGCTAGATCCCGAGAAGGTGGAAACATTCTATCCAAACTACTCAGTGGACCCCAACCTTCGATCTCACTGTGCAGTTGTGTCGGATGGATGCACGGCGCTCGGCACAAAAGCGCCTAGTGGATGTTCCTTCAATAAACTATTGACCCCAGGAAGCCTTCATCTTTTCAGGCGACAATTTTACCCCGAATTCGACAGTACAGAGTGCATTATTCACATCAAATTTGGTTGGAGGGCAATAGGACCGGAGGTCTCGTTAGAACCGATTCTGCATTTCTGGAATAGCGTCGTAGAATCCCCTAATATCAACGGCTGGGCCAAGGCACGCGTCGCTCGAATCCTGAACGAGCAAAGGGATCTCGAACACCATTGCGAGAACTTGGGACACCGTACGACTGTCATACATGTTGAGTCTGCAATGGGCACGCAGCTTATTCATTTCTTCGCCCTTGCGATGACTAAAATTGGATCACGACCTCTTCCGAGCCCATCTGGAGCAGAGGTGTATGGGGAGTTGGAGTACGAGATTTTTCATACCTTCTATTACCCGGGGTACGTCTGTTCATGGATTCATTCTGCTATCTTCTTCAACTTATGTGAATGATAGTCTCCGCAATTCAGCGCTCGAGGAGTTCGCTTCAGGTTTATAGATCCGCCACTTGTACGATAGGAGCCGTGTTGATATTGTTATGAAATACATCCAAACCTGACGGGTAGAAATGGCTTGAAAGAGCATTAGCAAATTACATTCTTAGAAAGTTATCTCGAGCCGTGACACTGTTTACAGCGATGCGCAGGAGAAGGAGGTTGGGGTGGCCATCATGGAGCTAGCTTGAAAGCTGGTTGTCCTTATTGGTAATAGGGTGCGTCGTCTACCACTCCAGTCCTGCAAGTAGCGAATACTCAATATTTGTCGCAGTGGAGCTCTTTTACGAGCAACGTCGTTCATCCCCATCAGTA
This sequence comes from Candolleomyces eurysporus, assembly GCA_027579435.1. Classification (NCBI taxonomy): domain Eukaryota; kingdom Fungi; phylum Basidiomycota; class Agaricomycetes; order Agaricales; family Psathyrellaceae; genus Candolleomyces; species Candolleomyces eurysporus. Next base: position 1,077 of record JANBPK010001315.1, on the reverse strand, counting down.
ACCGATTCTTTTTGATCTTCCTCCTTCGTGAACATCGCCGTAGAGGAAAGTATTCACTACAGTTCCTTAGATTCGATAGATCCGTTAACTCTGAAAGACGTTTGAGTTCCCATTTTGAAAAAGGTTTTCGATCGGGACTTCCTGAGCTTAAACTAACATCGGCATGTCGTTCCTCATACGGCGTGAGGCAGCGCGTAATGTCGTCTAACCCAGCTGGCGAATGATGCCAAAACCAGCTCAAGCCTCAGAACAGTAATATCAAAGACAATGCCGTACGGGCCGTACCTGGGTCGCCCGAGGTGACCAAAGAGCGATTGCCGGTGAGGGCAATGAGGAATCTGTCGGGGTAACCGAAATGGTACAGGATATAATTACTACGACATCTAGAAACATATCTGCGCGTCCGGGGAAAGACATGCGGGGGTATCTAACGTACGAGAAAAGAACAAGAAAATGGAGGTTGATACAACGCATTCTCATCGATGCTCACACTTCCCTACTGGCTTGACTCGCCTTCTCCTCCCTACTACCAACCTTCAAAAGCGACGAACTCCCATCCTTATCCTTGTCTTTCTGACTACCGGCCAAAGTGACTTCAGAAGCCGGAGCCAAAGCTCTCGCAACGTCCAAAAGCGCTCTCGGCTCCAAAATCACCGCGTCACCCGACACAAGGAGTGCCTCTCCAGCGCCACCATCGGGCCCACCAGATCCGTCAAGTCGAACAGTCTGAACAGCATCCTTGAACGGCGATGAGGTCGTCTCCTGATCCCCGAACACCTCCCCAAGCTCCTCGAGCGTCTTCCCGCTCGTCTCGGGATACATATACCACACCACAGCAAAACTCGCCAAACAAGAACCCATGAGGATAAACCAGAATCCACCATGGATAGCGTTGAACAAGATGGGAGTGAGGAACGCCATGAGAAAGTTGGAGGTCCAGTTGACCGAAGTGGAGAGTGCCATGCCTTTGGCTCTAGCGCGTACCGGGAAGATCTCGGCACCAAGGAGCCATGGTGCGGGACCCCATCTAGAAAGATAATTGAAAACGTCAGTTACATGTAAAATATCAAGGAAAAA
>JANBPK010001314.1:0-27596 GCA_027579435.1 Candolleomyces eurysporus | reverse complement strand
TGTTCCCCAACCCGCGCAGGGAGGGGTGAAGAGCGATTCGACGCCCGCTCTCCCACGCACCCCTGCATCTGTCCATCGTTGCTTCTTCAACGTGAAACGTGTTACCGTACACAGCTGCTCGGGAACGCCCAGAAAAAACATTTTGTTCTGCCCGGCGTTTTTCCACGCTCCCCGCACCCGTCCCCGATGCGTCAATCTGACTGGTGCTTATTATTGACCGTCATCACAATTCGGACGGAACTGCCTTTCATACCCAGCAACCTGGTCATCGATGGCCACTATTGACGAGGGCACAGGGTTCCCCCGGCGCCTGCCTCTTCCTTCCGCCTCGCTTTCTCGAGGATCGTCGAGAGATTATCATCGATAGAAGTCTGCCTGTCGTCGGTCCCCCGACGAGCTTCTAGGGACGTCCCGGGGAAACACAATGGCCACAGCGCGTGTTCCAATTTTCTCCTTCTTCTTTGCTCCCTTGGACCCTCCTCGCCTCTGCTGCGTGCCTACGAATCGATCAGGAATGGAAATAATCGTGAATCTTCCATCCTCTTCCAGCGATCCTACCCACCGCTTTTTGTGACGAGCTGCTTACTGTGTTTGTGTGTAATCCAATCCAGGATTCTCAATCCAATCTGGCCTCGACTCATTCGCTCACCTCAGCTGGGCCTAGTCACCTTTCCCTCGAACAAAGAACGAACGCGTCATGAAAGAAAGAAAGCACGGCTGCTGACAATTAAGGTCCCTTCCTTCCTATTCCACTCCCGCTCATCTCACCTTCCGGATATATCGAGTTCGTCCCGAGGCGTGCCACCGCCTGACCATTCCGCCAACTCTACAGAGTAACTGACGAGGGTGGCATATGTTATCGTAAGCCTCGTGCTGGCAGATGAGGCAACGTGTTTTGCGATAATCAGTAGCGCTCCTTCGGGTGTAGGTAAGTCGAACGCTCGCTCCAGGTGATTCTTCTAGCGTGCCCAGGAGGGTCTCTAGCGTCGCTTGGACTAACGAAATGAATGAAACTATCCTGTTTATGCATGTCGGCCCCGCACCGCTCCAGGCTGCGGTTGGTTAGCATCGCTACGGTACGTACCGAATTTTCCGAACTAGGCTCCCCCCGCGCGCCAAGCTTCCGAATTCCGAACATACACCACAAGAACTCATGCAAACCACGCTCACAAGGAGAGCTACCGACCGACGTCCCTAGCTACATACATAGATCTCTATCTACCCTCGATAACCTCGTGTCGTCCGTTACGAAACAGGCTTCGGACAAACATCATTTCATGATCTCGGAGATCAGGGAGCGCACCTGCGGTGTGTCGTCATCGTCGGTGCCCAGTACGCGAGCCTACTGATAATTGCATCTAGCGTATGATGAAGATGCGAAATCAATGAATGAATCAATTCTTGGATAAAAACTGTGGTGAGTATCGCAACAAACATAAGCTATCATCTCTCTATCTTTTTAATTTGTCGTAAAGCTTACTTCGATTAATCTCAAGTTCTGCTTCTTCCTCAACAGCACCCAAAGCCTTCTTTCGATGCAGATGGACGGATGGATGGAAGGACGCACGCATTGCGGCCTCGAGGCAGAGAGAAAAACCGGTGCGTTAGGATCACATTTCCGATGGGTGCATAACTACAGGTTCCTGCTCCTTCTTCCCGATGCCCGAGGAGCGAGAGGGAACGAATATATTGCGGTGCATCGCCCCTCCCTACTCTAAAGGCCCTTTTAAACCCCTACGTAGCTTGAATGTGACAACGAAGAGGAGGAGAGGGGATGGGGTGGGATGAGATGATCTTCAGTGATATTGGGGAGGGGGGATGGACCGCCACATACCCGCCACCGACGAGTCTAATTCTAATTTTCTTCGATCGTTGGGCCTTGCCTGCCGGCTCTTGTGCATGTGTATGTTAAGCTCAAAACCCCCGGCGACCGACTGACCGAGAGAGTCGATGAATTTGCATTGAAGGACGAGTGTACTTTAGTGAATGTTGCCAGGTAGGAAGCAGTCGAAGTGCCGTACCATAGCGATGGTCGGTTTTCTGGAATCCCACATGCAGCGGGAAGTATGGGATTCGCGTCCTTCCAATCGAACGATTGATTGTCATTGCTACACATCTTTCCCTTCCCTCCGAGCGAGCGAGCGAACGAACGAAGGACCAAGCGTCTAGAAGAGAACCCTCGACCCTCCCCCGAGTCGTCGTCGTACACGATGCACCCATTCAAATCTAATTTTTCCGAGAAATGGCGTTTCTGAACATACACGTTTTTTTTAAATTGACTCGACGGTCGCAGCCACCAGGGCAACGGGCAAAAAAACTTATTGGAGGCGTCTACTATAGTTATAGTTCCGTTCCCCGTCCTCCCACCAAGTCCTCGAACTAAGCTTATGAAAAATTTCTCCAATCCATGTCGACGACCCTGACCACCTAGTGTCCCATAATAACAATACTCTCCATACTAGCTAGCGCGATTCAAACCCTCAACCCAGCCGCCCATCCCAAAAAGAATTACTTCCAGGCGCCTCGAGGCGCGCTTATACTAATAAAACCGCGTTCGTCCTGGGGCTTCCGTACACGAACAACAACCAAAGGGGGCTGGCTTCTCTTACCGCACTTGGAAGCCTGCAAGAAANGTCCGCGAAAAATACATCCGCGTTGGGGTGTGCGCACACGCATGCGGATCCCACGTTTTTTGATGGCGGGTTGTGTTGATGGGGGATCAAGCTTGATCAGGAACGGGTTTTTGCGTTGGCTAGGTTTTCTTCCCGGGTGGGTGGGTGTTCCGTAATTGGGTTGTCGGGCTTGGACACGGACCATCATCATCGTCATCACCGCACCCACCTTGGGGGTTTTCTCGATTTCTCTGGAAAGTGCCTCGTTTTTACTTGCTGAAAACGCGGTGGGGTGGAATGGGGAAACGGGGGGGNCGCGACGGAACACCGGCCGATACTCGTCTCCCCGGACCCTCAGCGCCAAACTGGTATCTGGTATCTGGCGCCATCCATCCATATGCACAGCGTCTTCAATGAGTCGAACCTCGAGGCGAAGGGACTTTGACCGGCGAACCCTGGCGACGCTATCTCCTCCCATGTGCCCTATTGTGCCTCAGCCGCGTCGTCATAATATGCATGTGTGTAGTGTACCTAACAGCAATCTGTTGCTGGCTGGTGTACGGTACGGTACGTACAGTATCTCCGGCTGGAGGCTCCCTGCGAGCGAGGCCTCGTTGCCTCAGGGTCCATGTCTAAACATCTCGGAACGGGCCTCTGCAGCATACAGGCGATTCTCGTATTTCGGGAATTCGGACATAGCACCTCCCCGCATACATTCAATCTCCTTTCGCTCTATCATGCCAACTAGGTACTGTGCTTCGGGCTATCTTGTGCTTCGAGTTCTCTTGTATTCCTCTAGGACCGACTCGGAGAAGACGCAGGGCGCATGCAACCCAAAACCCATGGGAATCCAAGTACGCTTTTTTGTTATTGACTCGGAGTCATATCTGCGCCTCGAGGCTCGGTTGTAGAGTGCTGGTCAAAACTCGTCGTAATCGTAATCTGACTAGAGGGTCAATGCAACACTTGACTTGGCACATTCGCTGTTCGGCCCTGAAAGTCCTGGCTGGTTTATTTATATGCAGGGGCCACCACCGATTTCCCCGCTGCAGGCTGCATACTATACCGTACTCCACTCCGGTCAAATATATATGTACAAGATACAAGTGCCACTTGGGTTTTAACTATCTACGCTTGCCTCGTGGTCTGAGAGCTTCGGTCCGAGTGTCACGAAAAACGAGTGACGGCAGAGGGGAGGCATGTCGTGTCGTACTCTGCTCTTCGTCCGACCGACCGACCGACTTGGGGAAGAGCAGCGAAAGTTGCGCGGAGAACGGAGGTTGGAAGAGTTGAAGACAGAGCCAGGTTGGTGGCTTTTTTGCTTTTGGCCATCCTATCTGCGACGACATGAGGCTGGGGATATACGAAATGCTTCAGTTCGTTGGCCAGCTTTTCGGTGGACCGTCAGGACACGGTTGGCTCGCTTCGATGATGATGATGGAATAGTTGTTGCCTGTCTGCTGTGGCAGAGATCTATCTATCCTATCCTCGAGTATGGCGGTAAAAGGAAGGTGTGGTGGTGTAGGTCTGGGACAAAGGGTGTTTGCTCTAACTTTCTTGCCTAATCCCTGCGTACATTGCGTGGTTCCTCGGTCAGCATGACTCAGTCGAGGTCATTCCAACGAGCTGTGGTATAGATCTATCTAGGACACCTCTCTGCGGTAAATGGAAGGTGTGGCAGCACAGTCTGGGACAAAGGGGCGTTTGCTCGAAACGTTTTTGCCTGATTTCTTACTCCTACTAAGATTTCACCGCTGCTCTGTCATTTCATTTCGTTTCATCCATCCTTTCATCTATCTAATCTAGCCTAGCCTTTCACGCACATGATAATCACAGCCTTTCTCAGTACTTGGAAGGAGCCAATCTCGGGTGAATCAAAACGACGTCCGCATCCAAGTCATTGCCATACCCTGTTTCCTTTGCGCAAGGCGTATGTACTGTACTGCCCCCTTTGCCTTTCTGATGATATGGAAATCGCACGAGCGGAATGCCTTGGCCTCGCGAAAACACATGCGAAAAAGGACAGGAAGGACAGGACCCGCGTTCCGGTCCTTCCATAAGCAGCATATCTCTTGCCCAAAAATGGACAAGACGAACCGAAACTGCAGAACGTCGCACCAAGTCGAAAAAGTCCATAGCGACCCGGGAGATTTCGAATTCCTAGGTACGTCGTGTGCGTACTTGGTGTAGATATTAAATTTTTGGGCTGCGCCACGGTGAGGAGGCCTCGTTTTTCATTGATCGTCATGGACAGAGTTGTCGACGTCAATGCCGCAGGTATCTAAAAGTACAAATGAGCGGCGTGGGCGGCGGGAACGGTACTCAGAAGCAAGCGGTTGGGAATTTTTTTTTNGAAAAACACGAGGCTCGCATGCGCAGTCGGTGTGTCTTTGAGTCGGTCTGTCGGGGTAATGTTGTCTTTTATGCGGATTAATCATGGGTTTCGAGGCGCATGTCTGGATTCTTGACGTGGAAGGATGTCATGTTTCTCGTTTCAATTCAGTTGAAACAGACTTGCAACGCATTCTCGAATGAGGCGAGGTTTATCGATGATAACGACTAACCCTCACCCTATCCTGCAGTCATGATCGTGGTGCCAGAACTCGGATTCCTATCGCTCGGAGAACCCTTGGATTCTGCTCCACACGTCTTTGTCTTTTCTTGAATGACCGCAAACGTACTACGACATACGCCACAGAATGCTGGTACTTAGTCACTCAGCTCTTTCTTTAGCAACTCTTAACCAAGAGACACTCGATTAGACAAACCCTGCTCGGTATCACACTGTGGCGGACGGCCCGTGCGCACAATGGGGTATCTTGCACAAACCCTCTTTCTCTTTCACCATAAGCGCTAGACCTCAAATGACCCACCACAAAGGAAGGTTCGAGAGAAGTTCTGGACTTTTGTGAATGAGTGATTCACCGGCGGGGAGGGAATGAGAATAGGCAAATGAGGACTGGTAGCGGTTCCAATAAGCGGCAATTCTCTTCCGAGTCGCGTTGCTGCTACTCTTGGTGGCACGGTCCCGGTGGAACGCATTTTACCTGGACAGGAAAAGTCTATGAGGTGCAGGATTGAGGGTCAAGCAACTTTGAAATTACATTCTCATTGGGTTCTCATTTACCTTGACAAGTAGCATTCATGCATTCCGGCACGAGGGCACGCTCTGGGTACACCTGAGCTTAGAGGCTATTGCCACGCGCGTGACACTCACCCAAATGAAATTAGCCTCGCCAGTGCGATCGGTGCGCTTTGGTACCTCGAAAGCTATGCTGGGGTTCGAAGTTTGAATGTAATTTGGCTTTGCCTCACCTCAGTATGCTGCGATATGTAGATATTGGATTGCCTTGAGAACGGCCTCTCCGCGGACTTGGTAGAAATCGATAAGGATAGCCTGGTCTCTAGTACCCTCCGCTGTCGGCATGAGTTTCTCTGAGTTTGTATGAAAAGTAACTTCATCTTCTCGTCATGGGAGATTCGCATACACTAAATTACAGGTGGCACGGTAAGAATCACCACCGGTATGTAACTGGGTTGTGTTTACCTGACATGCCCGACATCGCCTGTGAAATCCATTCGACGATTTCATTTCCGCTCGTGCCACCTCCCACAGCTCACATTTTAGCCGTTCATTTTCTTTTCTTTCGAATGGAAAGGAGAGCACTAGTACAGAGCAACCATACGTATACTATACTATGAATCTTACCTGAAATCGATGAAAGGATTCCCTACCGAAGTGTGAAGAGCAACTAACCTAATCTAAGCGAGAATCAATGAATTCTAGGGTTTGACAGAACAATGACATTGGAAAGGTCTCGCAAGAGACCAGCTATAGAGAGAATCATTTACACATGCAAGCCCATATCACCACCGTTAACGAGAGAGTCCAAAAGCATTCCAGGGTGTAGCGGAAGAATTGCCAGTAATCACACAATGAGCGCATTATTCATCCGACCCCGCGCGGCACTACTCCAACTTCCGAGCTTCTTGTCGGGAGAGCATTGAGGGATTTATGGGCATACGATGACGATGCTCAAGAAGAGGGCACCCTAGAGTGCTCGAACATCCATTCTTTTGGTCCCCGTATACCGCAAATCGTTGGTCGGTATCATAAAGAATCCGTGGCAGTGAAGGGAGACCAATGTGCCCGAGAATTGACAAGTCACCGGACACGCAATTCTCTGTACACCGATTGACTGCGGAATTTCGAAGGATGCGATGATCTACTCCGAGTCGAACGTACGAATTCCCAAAAGTTGTCGATTCCGCACAACGAATCGCCAGTGGCGGCGGAGCTAGCCAGCAACGTCGTCGTCACCTCTGCCCTGCGTCGATTAGAGCAATCCAATGGCACAGCTCGTGTTTGACTTTGACACAATCAAAGATATGAAATAGCCTGAAGTGAAAGGGACAACCCGTGTAGAATCACAATCGTGAGCGAAGAGGGAGCTTCAGTAGCAAGTGCACAGCAGATGTGATGAGTCCACTAAAGACAGAGCCACTCGATCGATCGATGTGATAGGCTCGAAAAACGTGAAGAGAAGCACCTTCTCGGCTTCCAGTATCCAACGTCCACCTCGAGACCAGGTTATAAGAGGCAAAGGGAGTCGGTACCCAAGGGAGAACGTCGACGGAAGAGGCAGTTTCGTATCTCTCCAATCAATCGACCCCTCCGTCTCCATGTGAGAACACGGCGATCAGGTCCTAGCCCATAGTGCTACGATCCAGTCAAAGATGCCTAACAGGTTTCTGTTCTAGTTCTAACCTAGAGTCACTTGGAGAGGGTGAGGTGGCTGTCAAGTCGATGTCGCGAGTTGTGACTAGAAGAAATCCAGACTCTGCGCGGGTAGTGAGGATGCCAGAACGAGACCCAGATGTCGATGACAAGTCCCAGCGGAGCCCAAAGACCTCTATGATAAGGATGGAAGGTGTCAGGGAGAGGCCGGAGAAACTTGGGCGTACTGCACATGGACGAAGAAGAAGTCGCGATTTAGACTAGATGATGAGATTCGAGGAACAGGCACCAAGGCTGACAAGGCTTAATAAAGTTGGAGCTCCAACAGTTGCAAGCGAGTGCGGCCCGTGCCTCGGGAGAACTGGCTTGCTTTGTTTTGTAGCATCCCGCGCGCTGTTTGGGTAGCGCTTGAAATTGGAGCACTGGCGTCAGTCGAGTTCTGGGGGCGAATATCATGTACCAGATGACCTGTTGAGCTTCGAAGTCTACGTCAGCTCTGACAGCGACCCCAATCGACTTGCCTATTTCGTTCATCTTCTGTTTGATTCCCCGCATTGGTTGATCAGAAATAGTCATTGCGGCAATAGTCCCTTTCAGTTGAGATGAAAGAGGCAAAGAACCCAGAACAGGATGTCGATAATGGTGGACCGCGTTGTACCGCCTATGCTTATTTTGTGCCACCCAGTTCGTGATCCGGTTCGTCCTTAAGTGGGTACAGGTTCAGCTGGGAAGAAGGAAGGTGTAGAACAAGAGATTGGGAACACCGTCATTCCGAAGCGCTGAAAGAATGCCAAGGGATAAGTGACCCGCTGACCTGCGAATGAATTGATCTCAGAATGGTGGCGGGCAGAATCACTAACTCGAGCGGTCACGTCCTTCACAGAGCGGATTGGGCCAACTCATGGCTGCTAACAATGGATAGTCAATTCCGACGAGATGGGCGCTCGTAGAAAGACCACCAACGAAACGTCGTGTCTGAGGTCGTATTCAAAGTGAGAATGTCCAGTACTCAGAAATTGGGTTGATCGATGCTGCACATGCGCAAGCTCGAGCTCAACCAGCGCACTGGGAAACGGTAAACATCAACAGATCTCTGTTAGTCCGGCCAGGAAGCAGTAAAGTGACGAACTGTGACGCGGAACAGGATATTGGATTCGATAATGGGAAGAACTACAGAAATCAGAAATTTGATCGCGTACAAGTACAATGTGAACTACAGAGATTCAAGGTTACTAGCACTAGTTTACATACAAAACGGTCACACATAAGCATCATCACAAGTCATGGCAATTTTTCGTCAGGTTTCTCGTGAATACGTTGAGGGAAGCGGATTCAGAAAGGAAAGACTTAGGATACCTAACGCTAACTCACTGCCCCACACGGGTTGAATGTGGAAGCGCGGGTTGACAAAGTTCAAACCTTCAGCTCACCCCCGGGAGCCGGCTCGTCCTGGGAGTAGGCCAGAGTCTTGACGGCAACGATGTCCATGTCGAGCGAGGAATCCCTAAGCTTGTCTCTGACCACCATCTCAGCCTTCCTCGCGAATTCCCTGGCTTCTGCTCGCAGATTGTGAATAGCGATCAGATGGGGTGCCATGACCTTGATAGCGAACAATGTCAACAAGAATTCTAAGAACCCAGATAGCAATGCACGTACGCTGAACACAAGCCAAAGGATTGCGAATATTCCTTGGATATTGACCGCAGTGTTCGTATAGTCTAGCACGGACCGAGAATACGCGATCACGAGTCCGAAGGAGCATAGAGTGACCGGAAGTGCAGCGTCAACAAGGAGGATCTTGGCCTCGTTATACCCCTGTCTCTTGTCTTTGTCCAGAGGGAATTTTCCTCCTTCAGGAACGGTGGATTTCCCATGAAGTTCCAGGAACCTGCGGGTGGCAATAGCAATAGTGGCGAGGAGATTGATGACAAATGAGAGGGCGAACACCAAGTGCTTGAGCTCGTGAAATGTCAATTGGAAGAGGAGGGGATAGTCCGGGGCACGCCAATCGTACGTCAAGATGGTGTAAACCTCGACAAACGAGATGACTTGAGAGAAGCATCAGCCGAGAGGAACACGGTGAATAAGGAAGATGAATAACTAACCGACCCAGAGGACATAGAGCGCTCCGAAAGGAACGTACACCATCCACATATCTGAGAAAACGTTGCGGACTCGATAAACCTATCAATTGATATTCATGAGATCGACTCCATTGTAAAGCAGAAAATAGTGACATACCAAAATACCGTTGACGATGGAAAGAACGATCTGAGCATTGACGGCAAAGACCAACCTCAGAATCTTATCGACCGTATCATGGATGTAACCGTTTCGAATGACCCCTCTGCACTTTATCCAGTCTAAAGTCTTGACGTCGCCCTTCTCTGTATCCCAGGTCGCAACAGCGCACATAACCTCCTTCAAGGACAGCAAAACCTTTGTGCAATACAGGATAGTGCCGATGACGAAAAGAGCAAACAATACGAGGCTAGTGACAGCGTAAATGCCATTGGCACCCCCTTTCGCTACCTGGGTACGCCTTTGCCGAAGGAGCTTGAGGATAGACACCGATTTGCCTGCCAGTACGGCTTGAGATTGTCCCAATGTTAGCGTTCAGATAGTATATTCGAGATCAAGAACTTCGACTAACTTGTGGACACGGAAAGAATAATACATTTCACGATGTCAGCGATAACCCCAGATGGAAAGCTTTGGCTATAGAATTCAAGCCAGTAAGAGTGGGTCTCGAGAGACCAGAAAGCGGCCGTTAGAGCAGCCATTCTGAGGTTGAAGAGGGTGAAGACGGTGGCCTTGATGCGTGGGAGGGTCGTTATTCACTATCAACCCGAGCAAAGGGGTCTAGTTTAGGAGGCTTTATATACAAACATCCATGCCCCGTGGAACCCGATGTAGGTCTTCTGAAAGGCCAGAAATAACTCACCGCTCAATGAGTGTGCGAGTTTTAACGTTAGCGAATGAATGCTGTATCAAGAGCAGATCGAGGTTCTAGTTCCTTCTTCACAGCACATACTATCTTCGAGCACTTAGAGAACGTACAACTAGGAGCCCCACTGGCATTTTAGAGTGAGGGAAAGTTTCGATGCAAGACGAAACCCCAGCGAAGAAACCATTTTAAATGCTGAACATAGAGATGAAGGCATAGGTATGTAGTGGAAACCATCTACGCAATAATACAGGGCAAAGGGCTGGGGAACTCACCTTGAGGCCCGGATCCAGCTTCGTACAACGGCATTGTGAATGACACCTGTTGGTGTTGGGAATTGCGTCCGTCAAAAGCCGAGGTCATCGTATCAGTGCAAGAAATCAATACAACGTTCCCAGACGCAACACCTACCTTTTGTTCTTTGCATCCACTTGCTACAACATCTGTGGCAAGTGCACGGCTAATCATGCCCGAGTGATGATGGAGAAACGACGATCTCAGCAACTTCTGGAACGAATTACGTCATTACATTCCAGAGCAATCCCCGAAGAATCTTCATAGTTTCTCGCTATCTCCCACTGGGAGGGCCCGTAGAGAAAATTCTTTCACCAAAATGAGAAAAAGAGAAAAAAGCGAATGATGGAAGTATGGTTCAGGCCCTTGCCAGTGAAATCCCGATGAAATGGTACGCTCAAATCTTCGATGCATCGTCATAAAAATGCGTTGTGCTCGAGTGAGCCCTTCAAAGTTAGCGATGGGTGTTCACTCCGGCTCGGGTCGAAAATCGATCTGACGGAAAAGGTGCTTCTTAGATACCAAGCCTTGTTGACGAGACCAGTTAACTTCATAGTGGAGCTGCGGGAAACGTAGTCGGAGGCTGCGAGAGCTACGACCGCGTCTACCACCTCCTGAACCGACAATCTCGGTGGACGGTACTTGTACGAGAGAAGGGGACATGAGGATGCACTGTCAAAGTTTGCAATGTGTTGTTACGTACATGACTTTGCCTGAGGTCGCGGTCCCAGTGGGCACTGCAGCGATGTTTCAACACAGGTAATAGTATTCAGCGTACAAGTACAGTGTGAGCTACAGAAGTCCGAGCTTCGATTTTACTAAGTAGCCTACATAGAGAACGGTCACACATAAGCATCATCGGAAGTCATGGCAATTTTTTGTCTGATTTTCTCGTAGATACGTTGAAGGAAAGCAGAGTCCGAGAGGAAGAGACACAAGATAATTCACTACCCCACACGCAGATTGAAGTGTGGAAGTCTAAGTTGAAAGAGTCCAAACTTTCAGCTCGTCCTGGGAGTAGGCCAGAGTCTTGGCGCCAACGATGTCCGTGTGGAGGAAGATCCCTAAGCTTCTAGACAATCGCCGTCTCGGCCTTCCTCGCAAATTCCTTGGCCTCTGCTCGCAGATGGTGAATCGCAATCAGATGAGGTGCCATGACCTTGATAACAAAGAATATTAGACGAGAAATCGGGGAACTTTGGTAACGATGCACTTACACTGAACACAAGCCAAAGGATCGCGAATACTCCTTGGAAATGGAACGCAGCGTTTGTATAGTTCAGTACAACTTGAGAATACGCGATTACTAGGACCAAGGAGCACAAGGTGACCGGAAGCGCGGCGTCAACAAGGAGGATCTGAGCCTTGTTATACCCCGGTCTCTTGTCGTTGTCCAGAGGGAAGCTGCCTCCTTCCGGAACGGTGGATTTTCCATGAAGCTGCAGGAACCTCCGGGTGGCAATAGAAACAGTGACGAGGAGGTTGAAGATGAACGAGAGGGCGAACGACAAGTGCATGAGCGAGTTGAATGTCAATTGGAAGAGGCGAGGATGGACCGGCACATCCCAATCGAACCTCAAGATGGTATACATTTCGACAAATGAGATGACTTGAGGGAAAAATCAGCCTAGGCGAACACGGGGAATAAGGAAAATAAATGACTCACCGACCCAGAGGACATAGAGCGCTTTGACAGGGGCGTACACCATCCACATATCAGAGAACACCTTGTAGACTCGGAAGACCTGTCCTTTCGTCAAACCAATTCCGTTGCAGCGAAGAATACGAAAGTGACGTACCAAAATACCATTGACGATGGAGAGAATGACCTGGGCATTGAGGGCAAAGATCGTTCTTAGGACCTTATCGACCCTATCGTGGATATAACCGTTCCGGATGACCCCTCTGCACTTTATCCAGCCGGAACTCTGGACGATATCGCCCCGAGTATCCCAGGTTGCGACAGCACACATAGCCTCCTTCAAGGCCAGCAAGACCTTCGTGCAGTACAGAATAGTCCCAATGACAAAAAGCGCGAACAATACAAGACTGACGACAGCGTAAACGCCAGGACTCCTCTTATCTCCCCGGCTACGCCTCCGCCCAAGGAGCTTGAGGATGGTGGCCGATTTGACGGCCAATACGACTTAAAATTGTGCTGATGTTAGCGTTCAAAGAATAAGTTTGAGGCCAAGAACTTTCGGCTAACCTGTGAACGTGGAAAGCAGAATACATCTCACTATGTCAACGACAATCTCAGATCCTGGGCTTTGGCTATGGACACCCTGAAAGTAAGAATGAGTATCGAAAGACCAGAAAGAGGGAGTCAATGCAGCCATGGTGAGGCGCAAGGGGTGGAGACGGGCGCTGTGATGCCTTCCGCTGATTTTATAGCATTTAGGTTCCGTTTCTGGCCCGGACTTTTTCTGGGAAAGGCCACCATAAACAAAGTTCGGTGTGGGAGTTAACGTTAACGTATGAGTTGGATACCTGGTTTCCTCAGCAGGGTTAGGTTCCTGGTCCACAGCACCTGCCACCTTCATGCACAGCCCAGTTGAGAACCTACACCCCTTGCCGCGTCGAGATTCATTCTTTGAAAGCCACAATTTCGAAGCCTAGTTTCGATGTAGAATATAGAGTTAAAGAGATCAGAGGGCTGAAATACTCACTTCGTCAGGTCGGAAGTCCAAATCATGGAATGCAATCGCGATATCAATGAAATGACGGATGCTGCGGTTGGAAACATGCCTACCAACGCTGGAGTTCCAAGATATTGATACGAAGTTCCCCAATACAACGGTGGACACTATCCTTCGATATCTGAGGTAAATGCACAGCTAATCGTCCATAAAAGGCGGGGAGACTTGACGGTAGGCTCACCCCTCAGACGAGATAGAATTCCCGAACTCACGGAATATAGCTTTTGCCACATTTCAAAGCTAAATATCGCCGGTAACTTCTTCATTTCTTCCTTTTCCGACTAGCCACGCTTCCAAGATCACAGACTTCCAAGGGATACCGCCCGAGCTTGCGACAAAACGAACGACAACAGAGCTGAAGGGCGTTTGATCAAACAGAGGAGAGCAATAGATACACGTAAAGCTGTGGAAGGAGCAACAGGCCGCTCTTGGACCGAGATTAAGGATATCTAACATGGAAAGTGAGAACAGAAGGTACAGCCATGAAAGAAGCAAAACTGACCTAGAAATCTTCACGTAGTTCCCGAGCCGGAATTCAGGATAGAATGTAGCTTTGGACGCCCCCCATGCGAACGACCTTGGCCGTAGTCCAACAGGTACAAGGCTGATCATGGCGAGCTCAGCCTACCCGCAAGAGCAAGAAAGTCGGTCGAGCTCAAGGGAAGGGAATTTATCCAATTTAGCCCAGTCGTGTAAAAGGATTCGCGGCCCAGGAGTATGGAGAATTCGATGAGGCTGGGAAAACGGAGGAGAGGAGGATCAGAGGTATAGAATGAGAGGCGTACATATGATTCCAGGTATTCGCCGCAGAAATGATCCATTCATCCACGACACTCGAGAAATTATGTAGGCTTTGATTTCCTTTTCCTTCTACTTCAGAGCTCCCCGCAAAAGGATCACCGAAAAAANTGAAGGCCTGCATACCCAAAACATCAGGATCCTTCCTTTCCTTACCACCATCCACATTCCTGCATTTTCTGTTCGACCTCACCCATGCTACCAGGGCGATTAGGTGCCAAACGAAAACAGTACTCTGTACGGAGCCCAGTGACGAGGAATGGGCTAAATGTAACGCGCGTGTGCTTTGTCAGTGAGCAGAGAAGGTGCAGGATACAGTAATCTGAGTCGATGATAACGAGTGATCCGAGGCGCGCATGCACTTCTCGAAGTAGATTGAGGAGCCGTGGGAAAGCGAACAAGCTAGTGCCACGGTGACCGCTCCATACCGGGCCGGCCGTAAGGCCTTACCCATCAGCTCAAACTCATTCGCCTGCAGCGGCTATGACCTAGCATCCTTCGAAGCTGGCGCACCAGTGGCTCAGAACGCATAAGCGCCTCTCCACTGCAGCCGCTTGCCTCTTAGTGCTCCCATTCACCATTGACCAACCGTGCCATTTAAAGCAAACTGAGCCAGCCCGACGCGCCGCTCCACGCATTCTCAAACACTTCTTCTATTTCATCGTGCCCCTCGCGGCTTCTGCTACTTTGCTTTAGCCTGGGTAGTTTGATTATCTGCTATCAGTTCTCTCCGTTCCACCTTCTTGCTGACTACCCAGCTCCTCTGATCTGCAAACCCACGAATCTGTGATGTACTTTGGTAGCCCTACGCAGCGATTCCCATTGGCATCTCAAAAACCTCCATGATTTTTATGGACCGATAATTTGCGCTGGTAGATTTCATGACCATAAAGCAACGCCGACGCATCGACTTGATTTCCTCAGGTCCAAACGAACTATCATTTGTCGAACGGACGCAATTCCTCACACTTTCGGCTCTCAATGCAGGCCCAGAGGCCCTCGTGAGTTGTCACTTGAACCGTAAATGCAGCTTTCGCTCATGTCTCTCTTGATCATTCTGGGACGGCCGTCGGTTTTGCCGAGTGTCCAATGACAAACATTCAGAGAGGGGTGAATAACGCCTTCTCCGCCGGGGCTGTCGATCAACGACTGCCCGAAATCCGTGGCAAGCAGCTCCACGACCACCTTCATTCACTCAGCGTCAAACAGGCAAAGGGGACGCCCGTTGACTTTGCAAAACGGTTCAGCCACTTTTCCTGAGTGGAAATCAAGCTGGTTTAGTGGGTTTCACAACTGAGCCTTTCAAAGGTTCGACTTTATAGGAGACCTTGCATAAGTCTTCCATATCCACAGACTAGGGGTTGTTCGTTCTAATTACAAAGCCTTGGGAGTTGCTTCAGAGTTATGCGCGACGGTGACATCCACGGATTTCTTACAGCAATATTAGAAGGAATGGAGTACGTGCGACTCTCTATATTTTGTTTTTGATTTACAAGAGCTGAAATTTACATGACCTGTATCGGACTGCCAGCTGTGATGTACCATGTGTTCTTGATAAAACCGCTCATGTTATCCATCCCTTTCATCAGCCCGCGAATGCACGCTCTTTCGTTCTTAGGTGTCCAACAGGCTGGAAACCGTGCCGCAATGCAGACAAACAGAAGGACTTGTTCTATCATGCGGTACGCAGCCGTCAAAGGAATCTTTTCTCAAATCACTCAACTTCAGTAATAGTACGAGCTTCTCGTGGAAGAAAGAGACGTTTCTATCGCAGACCAGATGGAACTGGTTGTCTCAGGATTGTTTGCTCACTGTTGTCGACACGGCTGCAACAACGCTCTCTGAGATCTTGCATTATCTCCTCTCTGACAGTACCCTGCGCGCCGAGGTTGACGAAGCATCCCATTCTCATACTATGGGTGGCCCTATATCGAGATTGACAACTTCGGGAGACTTTCATATCTCAATGCTAATGATAAGGCTAGAAACGAGGGTCTCCGCCTTGATCCCGCCGTGCCGACGGACCTGCAAAGAGCGCCTGCAGCGTGTATTGACTAGTGCTGCTCATTTCTGGCCTGGTGCGATGTCGCTGACTTTTTTTGGCACTCACCGGCCGGTGTTGCTCGTTTCTGTCCGTGCTTGTTCCGAGGCATTTTGACTCGGGTTCATACACTCAGTTTCCAGGCGCCAAGATGGATGCGCGGCATGTGCAGGAACCAACATCGGCACCGCTATTTTCCGTCGGTGTTTCCCGCTTTCCTTTCTTGGGCTCACCTTACTGTCTCCTCTTGTTTCCCGTCCGAGCACAATAGTAAGGAGGCAAAATGCCTCGGACCACTGCCGTGCAAAGCAGCGGCCACTTCCCACAGGTTGCCTGGTGCATGTTGCTAACTCAGACTGCTGTTGGCATACATGGACTAGTGCCGCTCGTCTCCACTCGCTCGTTGCCCATTGCGATGCTGCTAACTCTCGTTGTGGACGTGGCCTGGCACTCCTCGTTCAACTTATCGTTGTTGCCTGTTTCACCCATAACCCTCGCCCAACCACCCACCACCGGTTTTCCCAATTGCCGGTGCCCGATTTACCAGTGCAAATTTGCGGTTTGGCCGTTGGCCCGTGTCGTTGGCCTGTGCAGTGCCCGTTTGCCTTTGCCATTTGCCTGTTGGCCAGTGCCAGTCCGCCCGTTTGGGCCATTGTCGAGTGTGCTGGCCTTGAGTGTACGTCTTCTGTTTTGTCTCCGATGTCGCGATCATCCAGTGGGCGCATTGACGTTTCAACACAGGTCATGGTATTCAACATAAAAGTACAATGTGAGCTACAAGAGTCCAACTCTACTCTAACCTACACACAGAACAATACACATAAGCATCATCACAAGTCATGGCAATTTTTTTGTCAGGTTTTTCTCGTAGATACATTGGGAGAACGCAAAGCCAGAAAGGAAAAGACGTACGATACATACCGCTAACTCGCTGCATCACACACGGATTGAAGTGTGGAAGTGCCAGTTAAAAGAGTTCAAACTTCCGGCTCATACGGGAGCGGGCTCATCCTTGGAATAGGCCAGAGTCTTGACGGCCACAACGTCCATGTTGAGCGAAGAATCCCGAAGCTTCTCGACGAGGAAAGTCTCAGTCTTCTTCGCGAATTCCTTGGCCTCTGCTCGCAGATTGTGAATAGCAATCAGATGAGGTGCCATGGCCTTATTAACAAAGAATGTTTGACAAGAATTCAAGGGACACAGATATCAATGCACTTACGTTGAACACAAGCCAAAAGATTGTGAATATTCCTTGGAACCTGGACGCGGCGGCTGAATAGGTTGACACAGCTCGAGAATACGCGATCACGATGGCAAAGGAGCACAAAGTGACTGGAAGCGCGGCGTCAACAAGGAGGATCATGGCCTTATTGTACCCTAGGCTCTTGTTGCTGTCCAGAGAGAAGCTGGCTCCTTCTGGGATCGTGGATTTTCCACGAAGTCTCAGGAATCTCCGAGTGGCAATAGCGACGGTGACGAGGAGGTTGAAGATGAAAGAGAGGGCGACCAAAAAATGCAGGAGCTCCTTGGTTGTCAATTGGAAGAGGCGAGGATAATCGGGCACGCTCCAATCCAACCTCAAGGTGCTGTAGATCTCGACAAATGAGATGACTTGCAAGTAATGTCAGCCTAGAGAAGCATGGCAAATACCAGAAAGATCAATGGCTCACCGACCCAGAGGACATAGAGCGCTGCGACAGGGACGTAAACCATCCACATATCAGAGAACACCTTGCGGACTCGATAGACCTGTTGATTCATGAGACTGACTATATTGTAGCATGAAAAAGGCTGACGCACGAAAACGCTGTTGACGATGGAAAGAATGATCTGAGCATTGAGGGCAAAGACTAACCCCAGAACATTGTCGACTGTATCGTGGAGGTAGTGGTTTTGAAGGACCCCATTACACTTTATCCAGTCGGAAATCTGGTCAGCGCCCGTCTGGGCCGGATCCCAGGTCGCCATAGCACACATAGCCTTTTTCAAGGCCAGCAAAAATTTCGTGCAGTACAGGATAGTGCCAATGATAAACAAAGCAGACAATAGGAGACTGGTTATAGCGTAAACGCCAGCATCCCGCTTCCCTCCCTGGCTACGTCTTTGACAAAGGAGCTTGAGGATGGCGACCGATTTGCCTGCCAATATAGCTTAAGATTGTGCCGATGTCAGCGATCAAATTTAAATCTGAGAACAAGATCGTTGACTCACCTGTGAACATGGAGAGCAGAATACATTTCACGATATCAGTCACAACCTCAGATCCAGGGCTTTGGGCACCGACGTCTAGCCAGTAGGAACTGCTTTTGAGAGACCAGGAAAAGGGCGTCAATGAAGCCATGGTGAGGTTAAAGTGAGTGAAGACGGTGATACGGCAGTTGCCTTTATACCTCTAGAAAAATCGCGAATTAATAGAACTTTTCTTTGGAAGCTCTTCTGAATTAAAGTACTAAGTAACGATAACGACTTATAGAACTTAGCATGTCTTCTGAACATTGCGAAACCAAGAGTCGAGGCGGTTCCTGGCTTCAGACTTAGCAGCTCTCAAGGATCTGGCTCAGAACCTAAGTACGACGGTTCGGCAGTGGTGCTTTAAAATAGGAAGGCCCTGCAAACGTATCCGAAGGGTAGCGAATCGATTCGGAACCACAACTGCGCGCCCGACCTGGCGAGGTACGGCGTAGGAAGAGAGTCTGCACACTACAAGGGACATTCGCCCTGACATTTGCTAAGTGGAAGGTGTAACGTCACTCTGTGGCTTCGAGGACGTGATGGCAAATCCTTTAAGTCAATTAAACATGACAGTTACTGGATTCAGAAGTACGAAGCGGCTCGGCTGAGAACTTCTGAAGAGCCGACTCAGGGTGTGAACTGATGCGGAGTGGAGACCGGACCCTTGGCTGTTTTCAGAACCTGGGATAGGTTTTGGTCTTGTGAACCGACGTGGGCAGCAAGGAAAGCATGGAGTGCGGAAGAATGCGGAAGGCCTAGAGCCAGAGCAATGACGTGATGAGGGCTTGGGAGTGGTGCCCAGTGAACCGGATAGACGGAAGTAGGGTCGGGAGCAAAGGTACTCACCTCCGAACCTATTCCGAACTATCTAAACATGTGGCTATAGTGGAGTGCCGTTTCGGCAGTGGTTCCGAACAAGTCTCAACGCAAGTCTAGGGAGGTCGAGACCTAGTTCTGGAACCTGGATACCCTCATATGATTATTTCTTTCCAGACTGGTTAATTTCATGTGCTTTTATCTCTGTTTGTTTTGAATGTGTTTGCCAAACTTATTTACAGTATTTAATCGTGGACTCTAAGTACTGAATCTATATAGCAGGTAGCTAGCGTTGTATTTTGCGTCCGGGTCCGTGTTACCCACTGAATCTACGAGAGCCTTTCTGTTATCTTTTGCGTGTTTAAGCTCAGAATGCGTTTCAGAGGTTGTGTCCTTCATCGCGTTGTTAAAGTTATATCGTGTCGAGACTGTGTTCTCACTTCTGAAGTCGAATCCATGTATTGTCGAAGTCTGTTGTCTACGAAGTTCAGCTTCCAAAGCAATAACATTGAACCTGGTTGAGCCTTAGCTCCCCCCTTGAACTTGCGATTGCAAAGTTTACGTTCCGAAGCCCAAGTCCAGCTTGACTTAGAGCTTTTCACTATACCCCTGCCTGCCTCTTATCTTCCGAAGATACTTGGTGTGTTTGTTTTGTGTGTGTGTTGGTGTTAGAGTTAGGATCTTTGTCTTGTTGTGTTTTGAGCCTTAGAACGCGACCTGCGCAACACCGTGACATTTCTGTGACGTGCCCGTCCTAATTCAGTGAAAAGGCGAAAGAAAACACAAGATATCTCAATAACATATTTACAACTAGCTTAAACAAAATTCTGGCTCCAACAAATTGTAGAGAATGATTTATAGTATGCATGTACATAGTTTCAAATGAATCCGCGCCCTCCAGAAGAACTAGTTCCCAAAATACAATCCTGCCTGTCATAATCTGGCTTTCTTGAGATCATCACGGAATTCAGGAGGCAGAACACGATGTCCGTGATACTTTTTTCCAGCCCAGACAGCCTCCTTTCCATTCAAACCATGTCTATAGGCATCCATAAATCGCAAAGACCAATTGGCAAAGCTTAATAACTATCAATAGCTGGTCAAAGTACTGAAATAGACAGAAACAGCTCACCGGCGCATTGAGCTCAAAGGCACAGCATCAATTGCTGTAAGGGTATTCCTCTCCAGCGCATCTTCACAGGAAGACTCAGGGTTGAGCCAATAAAGGTGCTTAGCATAGCCCCAACATTGCTCAATAAAATTGAGTTCACAGTGATACTTGGGAAGGAACAAAACAGAAACTCCAAGTGAATCTCCAAGCTCTTCTAAGTTGGAGGGTACATTCACAAAGTCAGGTTGGTTGTAGAGAATCCGTTGGCAGCAGCAATCTTTCTNGGGGGGGTGGGCATTTGAAGCCCTTGCATTCTGCCAATTTTGATTTTGTGCTGATCCCTCATTCTTCAAGAATCTGGGCCATCCCTTTGAACTGACCTCCAAGTTCATGATTGAGAGGATAGTAGAAGGATTGTATCTGGCCATTGAAGTATCCAGGCTGGATCTGCACCTTTTCCTTCTGACCCGGAATGGTCTTGCCATCAGAATCACTGATGGGGACTTCAACCAGCAACTCCTTCGGATTTTTAGGCATTTTCCGGGCAGAGCAAGAGGCATCTGGGCGTTTCAGATGTGTAGTGGCATTATCATATACAAATAGATGATTCTCGTTAGGGTAAAGCTCGTGTACAAGTTTCATAGCAAGTGTGGCTTGCTCAAGGATATCATCATTTGACATGTAGCCATCGCGGTTTTTGCCAGGCCGAAGGATGATACGTGCTGACCGGCCATCAGGAGCAGCAAGCCATCCATAATCAGCTGAAACAAAGTCTGCGACCATCAATGAAATGCCCTCTCCTTTGGCATATGGTTTAGCAGGTGCGTCCTTGTGAAACCACCGCTTTCCTCGCCGGTCATGAGCATAGAATATACTCTCATCATGGAACCAGACGACAACTGGACAACCATTACTAGGTGAAAATTCCAGTTCTCCATCCTTATCGTAAATCTGCATTTGAGGTTGCACCTCAGCCATCTGGGGTAAGAATTTGTTTTGGCAATGATCAACAACATCATCTCGTTCATGGCCATCAACAAATTGACCCTTAGGTGGTTTGGAGAAACGATAGCCAAGGGAGTGAAGATATGTGTTTGCTGTAGATAACGAGATTTTATGGGCAATCCCATGCTCCTCCCTAACATCTGGTCGATTTAGGTAATCTTGCAGTGCTTTGGCAGAGATCTCCTCTGGACGAAGACCCTGAAGGAAGAGTAAGACATCGCTTTTCAAATCTTCGTCAACAAGCATGTTGGAGCGCCAACTCGCATAAGGATTGATGGTGAGAATTTCACGATGGGAGATATAGGCTCAACAAAGCCTTCGGAGCACCCGTGCACAGCATGTGCTTGAGTGCCCCATTGCAATCGAAGCCTGGAGCGATGAAGCTCCCCATCGGCAATATGTAAGAGACCGAGGATCAGAGTAGAGTGATAGGAGGCCTATCATACCTCTAACTCAATGCTCAACAAACTTGCAGAGCCCTGGGACCTTTAGTGACCTGACTTCCCCTTTTCTGGCCCACGCAGGAATATCTTTAGATCAGATAATGCCTTCTGGGCCTCAAGGATGGTCGGTGCCTCATGGAGATGCCCATCAGAGGAACACTCGTTCCCAGAATGAGAGGATGGTGGGGGTGGGTGTTCAGATCTTTCATTTTCCGGTCCCATTTGGATACTGCCAAGCAAGGAAAGTGATGAAACCTCGGACCATGTGTCACCAAGGTCATCCAGCAAGATTTCGTCACCTTGGAAGCACTGGTAAGACTCTAGAACAGAATCTTCATCCTCACAATCCTCCACCGTAGCCTTGGGAAAGTGTACAGGTGAGAGCGAGAATGTGATAGTGATTCCAGAGGCCGCTGAATTTGGTGATGGAAGGGGTGGGATCTCAAAAATGGATGTTTCGTATGTTTGCACAGCTCCTGGTACGCTATCGGTGGTACAAGGATTGTTCTATGTGGAGTTAAAATGGGTGATTAAACAAGAATGGCATCTATAACATACGGATAGATCATGATCTCGGTCAATCTTATGTCTTTTGGAGGCTTTTCGGGGAGATAGATGCTCAATGACATGCTTGACACCCCGAGAAAAGTTTCCCAGCCGAGACTTGGTAAGTTTACTGGATGGAGGCATGGGTATGGCGCGTTGCAATGCGTCTTGAGTGGGTAAAAGCGCATTTGATCATGTAATTTGGGAACTAGTAGTCCAGTTCTGGACCAAAAAGCGTACGAATGATCCTGGACACTCGGAGCGCATATCTACATCGATTGTTGGGGCCAGATTTTCCCAGAAATGCAAGGAAAATATCTAAAATAATTATCTAGATTTTGTAGACAAATTTTATCCAGATTTGGACGTGTCATGCCAAGTCACGTGGGGTTGGATGTGAGTGAACTGGAACTACCTTATTGGTTGTCAAACCCAGAGAATCTGCATAGTATGCTGTTTGTCCGTACTCTGCATATCGGAGCCTTTTCAAAAATGGACATCTCTTTGAACACATGGCAGACTTCATCTGGCAAGCGGTCTCTGGCATAATACAGCCAATTGGCGAGTGCTAGCGGGGGCATTTTACCCTTGGCTAGTTCCCAACTGCAGAGAGCACATAGGCGCATCCTACCCTGATCATATGGGTTTTCTAGACCCTTTGGCTCTAGGATTGCCTTGCTGTAGGCTTCAAAGTTGTATGAGGTTGGTAAGACTCATTCAGGGAGATCTTCATTCCTGAGGAGGGTAAGGTTGATCTCTCTAGCATGGATAACCTTTAAAGACAAGGGTGTCTTTAAGGCGCTGCATACAGCGCATGGAAGACATATAAAGTTAGCTGGGCTCATGCTCTTCTGCCTGTACTTTGCAGTCCACCACAAGTCCAATTGGACTCCATCAGACTCTGGTGGACTCCAGTGGATGTCCAGTGGACTTTGCAAAAAGTGATTWAAAAAATATCAAAGTTCAATACAAGTCTACTAGACTCCAATGGAGTCCAGTGGAGTCCAGAGGTATCCAGCACCAGTCCAGCAGGTGTCCAGTGCCAGTCCAGAAGTGTCCAGCACCAGTCCATTGAGTGTCCAGCACTAGTCCAGTAGTGTCCAATTGTAGTCCAGCAAGTGTCCAGCATCAATCCAGTGGTAGTCCAGTGAGTGTTCAGCACCAGTCCAGTGGATGTCCAGCACTAGTCTGGTGAGCATTTAGCACTACTCAAGAGGAGTATAGCGTCAGTCAGACTGGTACTGGACTGGTGGACTTATACTGGATTACTGGACCGATACTCATTGGTGGACAACTGGACTGGTGCTGGACTGGTGAACTCACTTATATTAAGCTTCTAAACTAAACTGATCACTATACTGATACTGGACTCACACTAGATTGGTGCTAGACTCACACTAAACTGGCACTAGACTTGCACTGGACTGATAACAGAGTCTAGCAGACTCTATTGGAGTTCACTAGACATCCATCGGACTTTTACTCCAAGGTTGTAATTTTGTCAAAGACTAGTAAATGTCCAGTGGAGTCCAATTGGACTTGTAACAGACAGCCAAGTACAAGGTATGGTAAGTATAGTCTGTCCATTTGAAGTCTGATACAGTCCAGTTGGAAGATAAAAGTCTTAGCAGATTCAAAATGGACTAAAATGAACCTGAAATGGACCAAAATGGACTAAAATAGACTGAAAATAGACTGAAATGGACTGAAAATGGACTAAAATGGACTAAAGTGGACCTGAAGCAGACTGTAATGGACCCAAATGGACTCAAAATGGACTTTTGAGTGAAAAATTCAGCCAAAAGTGCATACAGGTATGTAGTGGAGTCTGGTGGACTGTCCAGTGGACTCCACTAGACTCCAGTGGAGTCCAACTGGACTGGTGGCTCAGTGTAAAGTCCTCCTCTTCTGCCACTCTTTGATTGTCTTCTGGCAAAGAGTTTCTGTCAGCGGTGATGCGCCGAGTGCGCAAACACCCTATAAAATTCGCGAACTTATTCTTAATGTTCATGAACTGACTTATGTGTAAAGAAGATCTTTGTGAAGTTGGGAACTATAGAGTTGGAACTTTCCCTGGTTGCCAACTAAGCAGACTACCTAGCAGAGACGAGAAAGACAAGTAAGACGGTTCTACAATGGTACTTTAAGTTTGTGAAGGCCTTGTGAACATATCTGAAACAGCTACAATTAGAATTGAAGCTACCTGATATGCCTGACCTGGCGAGGGACGATATCAGTGGGAGTTATGCGTACTACAAGGGAATTCGCCCTGACATTGCTAAGTGGAAGTCTTTGTGAAGTAGCCGATGGCTTTGAGAACATGATTGTCGATCTGTCAAGTCAATAAGCGCAGACCTTACCATCTTTGGAAGGTATTAGCGTTTGTTGATGAGCTTCAGGAGATTGTCCGAAGTTCACGAACCTGTACAGAAAACCGGAAAGCACGACTAAAGCTTATGTGGTCATTTACCCGAAGCTCAGTCAGCCTGTTCATAGCCAAGAGATAGAAAGAGTCAGCAGAGTAGTGAAGCAGTGTGGCTTGGAGGAGCCAAGCACCCAAAATTCGGATCAATTCGTTGGATTAGGTGTGCAAACAGAAGGGCGCGCTCTCCAGAAGCAATCCTCAGTGAATATCCATGTGGACTCGACAACAGCTGTGTCCAGAACAGGTTTGCGAAGCGCCTGGGCTGTGTTCTAAAGTTCGAGACTTAACTCTCAGCCTTTGATACCCTCATGTGATTGTGTTTCTTATCTCTCTCTGTCTCTGTCATCTATTTGTTTCTCTGCCTGTTTGCCAAACAATAATTGCCTATATCTACGTCTCTGTTTTATCTATTATAGCATTAGCAGGTAGCTAGCGTTTGTATTTCGCGTTGGGACCATGTTCCCAGGAATCTATGAGAGCCATCTGTTATCGAGAAAAGAGTGTTTAAGTTTGCAAAGTCAATCAGAGTTGTGTCGTTTGTGTTTATCGAATCATTCTTGCGTTAAAGTTGCTCAAGGCCGTGTTCCTCTGTTCACGAAGTTATCCGTCGTATCTCGAACCCTAATGTGTGTTAGCAAAGTCACTGTGTGAAGCATTTCTATTGTTGCTGGTCAAGCCTTAGCTCCCCCTTGAACTTGCGATTGTACAAGAAGAGTTCTAGAAGCCTCTGTCAATCCAAGACCTGGGAAGCAAGGATTGTCCATGGTGCTTGTCCAGTGTGATGTCGTCTGTCAGTATGCTGAGAGACTTTCTTCCCGCACCTGCACCCGCACCCGCAGATTATTTGTTTGCCTGAAGGCATATTGGACAATAAAATTGGAGACAAGATCAAAAGAAAACGCACCCTGTAGCTGCGAATGAGTCCTAAACCTGTAAAACGCGAACGCATGAGTCACAAGCCTCTGCACAAGACTTTGTTGAATGGGAAGGAAATGTTGTTGATTCATCTGCAACCAACCAACATATAAATTGTGTGACATGTTCGAATTGAAGATCCCAACCCCGCCATCGAAACATTGCCTGCCCTCTCAGAGCTTGATTCACAGCACCACAGCCTGCAGATTGCTGTTCATCTCCTGCCCTTTGTCTACTATCTCACTGTCCTCCATGGCACCTAGCAAGACAAAGACGACAACTTCTGGTGCAAAAAACCACCAAGCTTGTAGGGGTGACTCTGGATCTGGGGTATCAGCGCAGTGAGTAGAAAGCAAGGAGTGATTATTATGGCAACTCACCTCTTGCCCTCTTGCCTGCCAGAGTCCTGGATGATGCCACAGCAGCATCTATTGCATCTCAGTTAGCTGAGATACAGCAGCTGTGGGGTATGTTTGGTTCGACCTGCTATTCCTTGCAATGAGAATACTGATATCTAACTTGCCTTTTACTATAACTCCAGCCTTGGTGCAGGAAATGCAGGCCACCACCAGTGCTGCACAGGCACAGGCCACCCAAGCATTGTCGACTCCCCCACGGGCCGCCCAGGCACTGGCCAGCCAGACCATTGTCCAGATTCCACAGCCACAGGGCAACGCAGGAAAGGACTTCAAGATAAAGGACGCAATGGGGTTGGAGGAAGACCTCGTTCTGTATTGAAACATCCAGGTGAGGAAACGTTAATGGTGGTGTGGTGGTAGGAAGCAAAGAGATGTTTTCAACTTCTGACCGTTTGACGTCTTGCTTCTCACCTCCATGCCGCCTGCTGTCATCGCTTGACACATCTGACATTTTCTATTTTTAGCGTACCATCAAGCATGCTGCAATCCAGTCTGGCATCAATCTGCACTCGAGGTTCAGAGATCTGCCAGTCGATAAACTTGCGAACATCTACAAAAAGGTATGTGTTTACCAAGTCTTCAGAGCCTCAAACTTACCATCACAACACACATGGTCAGGTTCGCAATACCCATGATTATGTTGACAAGCATCGCTTCCCGGCTGATTGGCCCATCGTTGAGCTGCTGAAGCAGTTCCTCAAGAACCACTGCAAGCACGACCACAAGGTGGAATGGCTTGAGCCTTACCGGACAGCTCGAGCTTGGCATCAGGCTCCCAGCACCAACAACCTCCCTAATATTGACAACGGGAAGACAGCAACTGATATACAACCGCCTGTCACCGATTTATTCTATTCATTTGTTTCCTTCGTTTTTAACTGACCTTATTTTTCTTTTATAATCTTCATACACCCTGCTAGTTACAATATTCATGCTCATCTCTAGTTTTATTCCTATCGCTGCGATTTTTCTAGCTTATAACAGCCTGTATTTCATACTACTCCATGGTTTAATTGACCCAATACCCTTCTTTCTGCACTGCTGAATGTCACCCAAGAATGGTGTTAAATCCCGAGATTTATCAGCCTCAATACAGTGAGAATCAGCCCAAAAATCAGCTCAATTACACCCTAGAAATCGCATGAACTTCACCCCAATACTAGGCATCTCACAATCACCTGGTGATACGACCGCGTCCGTTTTNAGCAAATATAAGTTCACTTTTCGCAATAATAAACTACAAATTTGACATGGTCTGAGTCTCTAAGTACAAGAACAACTATGCTATCAATAAGGTTCACACAGCTTGAGAAGGAAAAGAGTTAGTACTATGACTCTAGGGACACGAGAGTTGAGGCTACTTGAGGCTGTCAACTTGAAACCGCCCCAGTTGTATTATACCCTGACCGGAGAAGCTACTCTAGTTGACGCCGTGCTAAAAGTCAGGCGGCTCGACTGAAGCGGCTTCAGAAAGTCATATACCTTTACAACGCAACTGTCAGGACTCTCAGGCGGCACTACCAGAGAAGTTCAGAAATCAGGCGGCTTCATATTA
>JANBPK010001313.1:0-27885 GCA_027579435.1 Candolleomyces eurysporus | reverse complement strand
TCTGATGTTCTCAGAGCCCAAATTGTCCTAGAACAGGCCAAACTTGCTAAAGCTAGCAGGCGCCGCTTTAGAACCCCGCTGATCCTTACATTACCTAATGTGGTCGCGCGACTGTCTGACAAAGAAACTGTAGCGGGTTTTTTGTTTCGTCGCGCGCGCGACGGCAATTTTGAATTCCCCTATTCCACATTCCACAGGAGTGAAACAAACCTCTGCTCATGTGTCAACAGGTACTGATGGCCATGGTCAGGTTGGTGTGGCGAAGGATAGAGTATGGGTAAATTTTCAACTTTGCGTGTAGTTTTCTATGCAACTTGCCTCCATTCCCCACTGTGAACTACGCCCTATTCGAGTGTTTGGTTGGATGCGCCGCTGCTCCACAAACATCAAATAGTGTTGCCACGGGTTGGGTCCAACCGAATCTGAGCTCGACCCAGCTCAACATTAGCCCAACCGAACCTACCGAAATGGGCTGCGGGTCTGGATGGGTCACCAACCCGGTTGAACCCGCCGGGTTATGGGTCGACTCGGGCCAACCCAGCAACCCAAGTCCAAATCGGGACGCTTTGCTGTCTACTCTTCACCACCACCTGCTGCTCGTCGTTCCTGTCTTTCTGTGTCTATCTTTGACACAGTTCTTGTTCTTTTTACTAATGAGGGAACTGGGAAGTTAAAATCCCTCAATCTTTGCACTCATCCACCCAACCGGGCGTATGAATTTTGCCGAGCCCTTCATCGATTGCCTGATGTGTTTGGAAGCCACGAATCAACGTTGATTATGGTGCATGCCCCTGACTAGGTATGTTGAAATGCTAGCGAAGACACATGTTGAGTCACTGACAGTATTCTGCATAGACTGGGCTTCCATTGTGGCGTTGCCCAACTCGGCGAGCGGAACCATCGGGACCAAGGAATGGTCGTTGAAAACACTCCATTTCCCGTATGTACTTATTCTTTTTTCCATAGGGTAACTTGCGGTCTCACCTGCTGCCCCTCTTACTTCCACCTGCTGTCCGTTTGCCTTTGCAATGGAAGGCATTGGTCTTTCACCCCACTTTTGCCCAACATCCGACCCCGCCGAAGTTGAGCTTGACCAGCCACCGCTGAGGTGCTCTTCTATGAGTCAAGATTCATACGAGAGCGATCCAGAGCAGGTCAGTGCATCTTGTAGATCTTGTTGTGTAAGAGCTGATAGGGATTCAGTATACTCTGGGATCCTTCAGCTGGCGACTACACAGCAAATCCCCATTGAGACCAGCTTCGCCGCTTGTGACCTGGCAAAGCCCTGACCGCAATCCCTTTGCCAACGATACTCTTTCCCCTGTGGCAACTAACACCCAACAAATTCGTGCTCACACCGGTCGTCTCTCTCCGTCGCACTCGATCTCAACACACCTCGCTCAGGGAAGACCAAGCGTCAAGTCTCCAGGTACCGCACCTCCCGCCCTACCCACAGCCTTGAATACGATGTCAAGCTCCGATAACCTGGCCATGGCTGTACAGCGCCAATACACATACCTAAAAATTCAACACCTGGATATCGAAATAGAGGCTGCCGAAGCCAACCTTGCGCTCCTTCGACGGCAGCGCCTGAGGCTTGTTGAACTGCTTGCATGTGAAGGGCAGGTAGATCATTGTAGTTGTGACTAGTTGTGGTAGATGCTTTGGATGTCGTATACTGTCCCAATGCTATACAAATTGAATCCGTTCAGCGCTATAATTTTGTTTTTGAGTATCATTGGACGAATGTATTATGTGCCACACTTCTTGTCTTTCCGCTTAATTTACGTGCAAAGTTCTTGCGATACGGAAGCTCAGTAAGCCACCATTCTATGATGCTGACGACGTCCCTTTCTGTTCGCTTCCTTTCGTTGACCTTCTGGATCCAATTCTTCCAAGCTTCGATTCCTCGTGCTCCCATGTAATTTCTTTCAAATTGGCCTAGACTGTGTTGAGGAGATGTCACCTGCATTCTCTGATTTCAAGACAATACAATGAATCATCCAAAGTCATCGACGCTGTAGCGGTGGCGGCACGAGCACTCACTGTGCAATGCACAACCAGGCAGCCGCTTGCAGAGTTTCAGAAAAGCGCAGAGTTGGCAAGCTGCTACGTCTCATTAGGTCTTTGGTTTTGAATGAAGCTGACGGATGGTAGAAGGCTAGGTGATATACATGTGCGTCTCAATTATTCACCTCGTCACACCATTCAAAATATTCCGACCGTCTGACAGACATCTATATTTCTGAATCTAATGCATATTCCAAATTTTATGACGTTGCTCAAGGCAGCCTAATCACAGTTTGGCTAAATGAAAACAGCACATCGAGCAGTGTAGCAAGTTCATTCCAATAAATTATATTTTGGCTCCATTTTCAGATCTCTCCAGAGCGATCCTTCTCGCTGCACAACCCAACGTCACTGCACCTTTTGGAGAATGCTCTATGAGCTCTTTCATGTCACGCAGCCCTGGTATAAAACCTGGCCTCTTGCAACCTCAACTCCAGCAACCATTCCAAGTAATACTCTCATCTCATAGCCCCTTCTCAGCCAGCTCAATCATGCCACCCCGAGGTCGAGGAGCCAGGAATGGGACTCGCTCACGAGGGAAACAGCCAGCACCAACCGCTGGCCGCTCTATCCAACCCAGAATCCACACCAATGGTGCATTGGAAACCGCCTTTCATGTCGCTGGTTTGACCATTCACCTAAAACGAGATATGCGTCACTAATCATTTCAATTCAGCTCCGTCGTCTCCTGCTAATGCTACCATAGGATCGGTGGTCACAAATCAGCCGGAGGTCGTGAATACCACTTCTTTGGAGCCTTTGGTTGACTCTGGCGAGAACCCATTTCTCTCCAGCACCGAGGCTTCTGAGGCTGGAATTCTTTCTGCCTTGAGCTCCATAGCTCATCCCGAAACTCAGCGCCCACGAGCTGGCCCCCACAGTCCCAGCCACAGCCGCCGCATGCGCTCTGGCTCAGTTTCTTCCTCTGCATCAACTGAAACCGATGCAACCTCTGACTATCAGTCACGCTGCAGTTCCAAACCGAAGCGGTACAACTCCAAAGATGTCTGGCATTTCTTTCAGAAAGATGCTTCGTCGCAGCGCTATAGCTGCATTTTCTGCCTGTGAGTCTATTTGTTGGTTTAATCCTTTGCTTTTTGATCTCAATTCTATGTGTTTTAGCTCAAGGGCTGCTGCCGATCCCGAAGAATCTGTTCAGAGGTATAACAAGAAGTCGGGCACCGGTACTCTGCGACGCCATCTCTACGGAAACCACAGGGATGACTGGGTTGCTGAGTGCGACCGCCGGGGCATCAAAATCACCGCCAAGGAAGCCCAGAAGCACGTCAGTGCGTATCGGGCGGCACAGGGGAGTCAACCAACATCAAGTACCTCAGGGCTCAATATACCTGAGTACACGCATGATGGATTCATTGACGCGCTTGTTGATTTTATTGTCGCTGATGATCAGGTATGTTGCTCTCCTGTGCTTCCCAAATTTCTAATTACTCAACCTTATTTATGTTAGTCCATCAACGTTATTGAATCGGCATTTTTCCGCCGTCTCCTGCTGATGCTCCGTGAGGACTTGCGTGATGAGGACATTCCTCACCGAACGTTTGTCCGGAACCATATTCAGAGCCGCTGGAAGGATTATATGAAGGAGCTCCAAGCAAAACTCCAGGTAGAAGCTCATTTAATCTATTCTACAATTTCTCTCTCTGACGATAGACTCAGGGTTCTGTCGGTAGAATTTCATTGACGACGGACTTATGGTCTGATACCAATCTGCGTCCATTTATGGCGGTCACGGCGCACTGGATTGAAGCACAGACTGTACAGACCACTGAAGGTCCAGTCACAAACCTTGCTCTGCGGGCTGATCTAATCGCTTTCCATAACATGCCTGGAAGGCACACTGGGGAGCACCTTGGCACGGCACTCCTCCATGTTCTGGATCGCTTAAACATTGCGGCAAAGGTTAGTGGTCTCTTGATTAGTCGCCATTTCAACTCAATCTCATTCTTTGATCCAGATCGGGTGGGTGACCATCGACAACGCATCGAATAATGACACGATGATGGTCCACTTGGCATCGTCTTTGAATCAACGTAGAATTCTTTTCTCAGCAAGAGACAACCGAATTCGGTATGTCCTTTCCTTTGCGATCACATCAGATGCTCACTTGGTGCGGCAGATGTTTCCCGCACGTCACAAACCTCGCTTGCAAGGCAGTTCTCAGTGCAGTGACCAATATTGGTCTTGCTGCAGTAAATGACGAGGAGACAGATCCTGAACGGGAGGTAGTTTCCACCGCACCTGATCGTGACACCATTGCTCACGTCCGGACTCTGGTGCGATTTGTAAGTGGTTCACGCCCTTGGCATTTTACATCATGTTTATTTTTGCTTTCAGATACGCTCATCCTCGCTCCATCGTGACCGATTTGCAAGTATCCAACGGTCACTTCATCCAAATAAAGAGCCATTGGAGCTCCTTCGTGATGTCGATACTCGCTGGTCCTCAACTTTGTTGATGATCGAGCGATTTGTTGAATTAAAGGAGGTTAGCGGCGGTGTTTTTTNGATTTAATTGCTTCTGACTCTTTGCATTGTACATCTTTCTTGTAAGTTAGTCAATTAACAGGATGATTTCTGCAAATCGTTCGGAATTTCAAAAGTACCGGTTGCACGACTCAGAATGGGAGATACTTGATTCGCACATCAAGATTCTTACAGTACGTTCTGATTGATTCTTACTGGTCTCATTCTGAAGATCAAATTCAGGTGCCTCACGCGTTTCAGCAAAAATTATCACATGAGAAAATCCCCACCCTCTACCAGGCCCTGCCACATTTTCATCGCATGATTGGCGCCTGGAATCGGATGACGGAGCTCATGCCACGATATGCCAGCATCATCAATGCTGGAATAGCAAAGTTAGAAGATTATCTACAGGACGTTGAAAATGTTCCAGCCTATACACTTGCAATTCGTACGCTTTCGCTTGCTATTTTTAAGGACTTTCCTGCTAATTCCACTCCATCATAATTTTTAGTTATTACACCGTCTATCAAGCTGAATTGGCACCAAAAAAAATCAGCAAGATAAGGTTGCTTGGGCAAAACAGCTTCTAATTGACTCTGTAAGTGAACCCCGAAGCCTTTTGACAGTGCAATTCAATTGATTTCACTAAACACTTTCAAGCTGAAGCCGTATCGCCAGCAGATGGGCGCCAACACCCCCGCACCCTGCCGTACTACCATCGCTGATTCATGGGCAGATGATGCGCTTGGCTCACCTATAACGCGCGTCGACAATCGTAACCGCTCAATTCAGGCTGAAGTTGATGCGTACCTGGTTGATGGAAGGGTTGGAAGCGGATGCACCATCAAGTTCTGGCAGGTGTATATATATCTTTGATCTTTAGTGAAATCATTTACAGACATTGTTTCCAGGAAAACCGTGAAGAGTACCCAACCCTCTCACAATTAGCAATCGACATTCTACCGATTCCCGGGTCCGCAGTCCCGTGCGAGCGAGTGTTCTCGTCTGCCAAAGAGACCATGACATCTCGACGTGGGCGCATTCTTCCTGGCCTCATGGAAGCACTTCAGATGTTGAAATTCTCACTCAAGAAGAGCTTGTGCCTTGACTTCACTGCAGGAACTGACCGGGAGGCTGAAATCGCGGCAATGGAGGCCGCTGCAGCCAATTTGACTCGACTTCCCGATGATATTACTAGCTATATTAGTCATCTCCTACATGGTGTCGAGTCTGACGAGGATACCGACGAGGATAGGGAGGATGTCGAGGCAGACAACTGATTGTATATATTCGATTTCTTGATATAGGCAATAGAATTGGGCCAGTTTCAGTTTCTCGGTCGCCATGGGTTGAGCTCGGTTCAGTCAATTGTTTGAGAGGGTTGGGCCGTTGACCCAACCCAAAATAGAGTGAACCTGATTGAACCTGACTCACCTTGACGCAACCGGACCTGTGGCAACACTAACATCAAATGTGATCTAGTCTATCCTTTTGCAGCTAGCTGGAAAATTAGGCACAAGAAACCTTATCATCGGGAGGAGGCCATCACGAGTGGTATATATTTCCCAATTCGTAAGTACTCCGACGTCGCCTGAGCGCTCGTGCAGGCCTACAACGCTGGCAAGGTATAAATGAGAGCGAATATCTGGTGAGTTTTTCCCTTAGGGAGTTCTCTTTTTCTCTCTACGTGACGCTAACTTGTCTCAGGTCAAGGCAACAGCAATGAGTGACGATAGGCGGAACCACCTGCTCACAGTAAATGCTCGAGCCATCTATGCAAATTATAGCATGGCCATGGTGGTGATTGGTATGCCAATTTCTATACACGTAAACCATGCAAATGAATGCTCATTGTGCTCCCAATGATTTCAGGTATCCATCTGTTCATGGCGCTATACGGTCTCTCGGTTTTCCTGGAGATGCCAGAGTCTCTCAGGAAGGGGCGAAAGAGATACATAGCAGTCAGTTTCATGATAACGACTTTTTTCGCCCTCCCTGCGTCGCTTGACATGGCGCAATACTTCCAAATACTGTTCAAATCAACCTCACCCGATCATTGGCGAGAACTAAATATCCTCGCTTATGATGACTGGGGGTATTTCGTTAGCAGTGCGGCTACTGGGCTGGTTATCATGATTGGGGACGCACTGCTGGTGAGAGTGGTACCCTGAATTTTTCAGTCGCTTCCAAAGCTCACGGATTGTTTGCTACAGGTGTATCGCTGTTATATAATTTGCGTGGAATACCGGTGGGTGATAATCCTGCCGATGTTGACGTCTCTGTCCGGTCTAGGTATGTGTTGGATCCGCTTCAACGTAAAATTTATACTGATCAAATTGCCTGGAATCACAACACATAGCTCTCTTCTTCATGTTGATTGACCCAGCCGGTCCAGGCAATGCAGGATATGCAGTTGCCTCCACCCTGCTAACTGTGTCAACCAACATCATTGTCACAGCTTTGATCATATTCCGCCTTTTTCGTGCACGGCAGTCCCTGGTGAAGCTCTTGCCGTCAGCAGATGTGGGAGTCTACACTGGGGTGATTGCCATGCTAATCGAGTCCGCTGCTCCTCCCACCATCTTCGGCATCATTGTCGCTGCAATTACACTGGGACGAGTGAGTGGTGCTCTATCCAACAGTTCCGAAGGAATCATAGTCTGCAGTACTTTGTTCAGCGGCCTTTTCTACTCATTCTGCGTGAGTTGAGCTGATCGAGTGCTTCCCATTGATGCCAATCTTGCTGAATTTACTAAAGGTACTATCGCCACACATGATCATATTCCGCGTCACAACTGGTCGCTCCTTCACCAAATTCCCCTCAGCCAAGGACGGTGTCCCAACCAACCCCATTCAATTTGCCCGCCAAACTGCCGAATCATCGTTCCTCCAATCGACGTTGAATCGCGAGTCTGGCCGAAGCGGTGGTGGTGATATTGAACGAGGACTGAATTTCAGCATTAGCGAACCTAGTCAGACCCAGACGTCCCAATAGCTATTATCCACGTCGCCTAGGAGAAGCGGAACGACGGTGGGGATGTCAATGAGGCCGGGTAGGGATCGAACCGGTGGTCTTGAAGAAGCGGAATATGTAAAAATCTTGCCTGTAGTCGCAGTCCGTAGTAGTTCGATTTGCTTGTACCAATCAAAGCTTTGGTGACTGTGTACTGACACCGTTGTGAGCGCCTAATGCCAGATCGTGCGAGGGCAATTGCAGCCGAGACACGGCTCACTCCTCTCGGAATGCCACCAATGTGTCGGACTTTACTTCTCTGAAAGAAAGAGCTGGAATCCTGATCTTCTTTGGACTTTTAGACATGACAAATCCACGATCCATTCGAAAGCAGTTGTGTGCCAGGATGTTGAACCGAAGGGGACATTATCATAGGTGCAGGTGCGTCTTTACATCCGAAATTCGTCCAGCGCACCAGAAGGCTCACCCAACGCTGTCTACAGGTACTCTTGTCCATACGAAGGCTACGATATTCGCCGTCGCAGGTCCTATCGTCATTGGTGCTGGATGTGTCATTGAAGATTGAAGGAGCAACGATCATCGTGAACAGGTGAAGAGCCTCTTCGTCTTTCGCTGACCTTGTTTCAGGGCTTATCATGCTGATTTACTACAACCGCAGGCGGAAAGAGGTCATGCGGATAGGAGACGACAATTTGTTCGAAATTGGTTGCCGTGAGTGCGACGTTGTAGACATCATGACCCCTACGCTAACGCACGGTTACTTTTCTCAATTCATAGGCATCGAGTGCCCGAGTATAGGCAACTTCGACACCATATCCACAAGATCTAGAATCCACCACACTGTCCGAATATCGTCGTACTGCGTCATCGGCGCAGCGTGTCTCGTGGTTCCGATCGAAAACGAAGTGTTGGATGATTACACCGTCATCTACGGCCCTGAAGCTGAAAGGCAGAAATTGAGTGGGCGAGGGAGGGTGCAGGACGCGGAATTGAGGAGAAAACACGCTGAATATCTTAGGGAGACGTTGCCGAAGTTTAATAGGCTGAGGAGAGGAGAAGGAGCATAATTGTGAGTACTATACAAGCGTATTCTATACAGTTATAGTTCTATTCAGTAACAAGAGGCTCAGGTGTAGCTCTTCTGAGGTCCCTGAGAGCTCCTACCCTAGAATTGACGACTTCCGTCCTCAGGGTGGAGAGCACTCAACGCTGAGACAATACAACACTTGATTTCGATTAACATGGCATCCATCAAGCTGAGAAACATCTAAGTAGTGAAGTTTAAAAACAGGCACAAGAAACCTTATCATCGGGAACTGAGACCAGCCTTTCATAGTTACTAAGATAACGAACGATAGGTCTTTCCCGGGTTTCCCTATCTAGTCGGCCTGGAGTTTGGTGTCAGTGATGGCAGACCTCTTTCGGCTATAACATCTATCCATCATGCATCATGATGGAGAGCGGGCATGGCCCTTCCATACGTCTATCAGTCTGTTATGGTTTAGTTCTGCCAACCAACTCCCGAATTGCCCGATGAGTAGCCTGGCGTCGCCTGAGCGCTCTACAAACCTCCATCGGGTGCTCGCAAGGTATAAATGAGAGCCAGTATTCTCTCCTTTGAGAGCTCTCTCTTTCTCTCACTACGTGACGCTAACTCGTCTCGGGTCGAAGCTGCAGCAATGAGTGACCACCTGCTCACAATAAATGCTCGAGCCATCTATGCAAATTATAGCATGGCCATGGTGATGATCGGTATCAATTTACATATATGTGAATCACGCAAATCAATGCTCAGTATGCTCCCAACGATTCTAGGTATCCATCTGTCCATGGCGCTATATGGTCTCTCGGTTTTCCTGGAGATGCCAGCGCCTCTTAGGAAAGGCCGAAAGAGATACATAGCAGCCAGTTTCATGATAACAACTTTATTCGCCCTCCCCGCCTCGCTTGACATGGCGTATTACTTCCAAATACTGTTCAGATCAACCTCACCGGATCATTGGCAAGAACTAAATAACCTCTATTTCGATAACTGGGGGTATTTCGTTAGCAGTGCGGCCATTGGGCTGGTTATCATGATTGGGGACGCACTGCTGGTGAGAGTGATACCGTGATTCTTTCCATTCGCTGCCAAAGCTCACGGATTGTTTGCCACAGGTGTATCGCTGTTATATAATTTGCGTGGAATACCGGTGGGTAATAATCCTGCCGATGTTGACGTCTCTGTCCGGTCTAGGTATGTGTTGGGTCCGCTTCAAAGTAAAATTTATACTGATCAAATTGCCTGGAATCACAACACATAGCTCTCTTCTTCATGTTGATCATCCCAGGCGGTCCAGGCAATACGAGATCTTCAGCCGCTTCCACCCTGCTAACTGTGTCAACCAACATCATTGTTACAACTTTGATCATATTCCGCCTTCTTCGTGCACGGCAGACCCTGGCGAAGGTCTTGCCGTCAGCGGATGTGGGAGTCTACACTGGGGTGATTGCCATGCTAATTGAGTCTGCTGCTCCTCCCGCCATCTTCGGCATCATTGTCGCTGCAATTACACTGGGACGAGTGAGTGGTGCTCTGTCCAACAGTTCCGAAGGAATCATAGTCTGTAGTACTTTGTTCAGCGGCCTTTTNCTTATCATTCTGCGTGAGTTGGACTGCTCGAGTGCTTCCCATTGATGCCAATTTTGTTGAATTTACGAACAGGCACTATCGCCACACATGATCATATTCCGCGTCACAACTGGTCGCTCCTTCACCAAATTCCCCTCAGCCAAGGACGGTGTCCCAACGAACCCCATTCAATTTGCCCGCCGACCTGCCGAATCATCATTCCTCCAATCGACGTTGAAACGCGAGTTTGGCCGAGACGGTGATGTTGATACCGAACGAGGACTGAATTTCAGCATTAGTGAGCCTAGTCAGACCCAAATGTTCAAATAGCTTTCATCCACGTCGCTTAGGAGAAGCAGAACGACGGTGGGGATGTCAATAAGGCCGGGTAGGGATCGATCCGGTGGTTTTGAAGGAGCGGAATATGTACTCAAATCTTGCCTGTAGTCGCAGTCCGTAGTGTTTCGATTCGCTTAAGACTTGTAGACTGTACTAACACCGTCGTGAGCGCCTAATGCCAAATCGTGCGAACGCAATTGCAGGCGAGACGCGGCTCACTTTCTAATACAATGGCCCATCCGGGCAGACCTGGACACTTGTGATTTTTATTTGGAGCCCTATCATGTAGGTGAAACTTATCTTGTTTGTGAGATGGCATTTTAATTCACGAGGTGACCGACTCTAAGGAGAGGTGCACGATTAGGGGCTCGTCTAAAGTTGCCGTTGTTGTTTTTTCGATTGGAGTCAGTACATTTTCCTCATCTTAAACTTTTTTTGATTCGCCTTTATTGCTGTTTGCAAAAAAGTTGGCCAGGGCCCGAATTCCCGCGCGCGCGCGATTTTTGAGCATTTTGCTGGCCTGCGACTCGTGGCAAGCATATCTCGATACCCAGAGCTCGGAAGGGCGTGATTTTAGAAGCGTTTGAAAGCTGTAAAGTAGACGAAGTGAATGGTATATAAATCACGCTATCATGACCAGTAGGCCCGGTGCGGCGCATCATTCATTCAGAAAGCAGGTATTTTAGGTAGGTGGTTGAACTGTGGCAGGCATAGCACGACAGCCCGAACACGTAGCAACACAATTTAGGCTCGTTGGAAAGCTGCAATCGAGACGGTTTGAATGATATATAAATATGTCCCATTCGGTGAGATCGACTTTGCGGGGCACGGACGTAAACAAGCAGGAAACCGTGGTGCATGCCACTGATTGACGACAATGTGCGTGCCCCGCAAAGTCGACCTCACCGAATGGGTTATATTTTATATATCGTTCAAACCGTCTCGATCGCAGCTTTCCAACGAGCCTAAAATTGTGTTGCTACGTGTTCGGGCTGTCGTGCTATGCCTGCCACAGTTCAACCACCTACCTAAAATACCTGCTTTCTGAATGAATGATGCGCCGCACCGGGCCTACTGGTCATAATAGCATAATTTATATACCATTCACTTCGTCTACTTTACAGCTTTCTAACGCTTCTAAAATCACGCCCTTCCGAGCTCTGGGTATCGAGATATGCTTGCCACGAGTCGCAGGCCAGCAAAATGCTCAAAAATCGCGCGCGCGCGGGAATTCGGGGCCCTGGCCAACTTTTTTGCAAACAGCAATAAACTCAATTCATCCCTTTGAAGCGTTCACTGCCGCGTCAACGGGAGAAGCTAGTACCTGAGGTGATAACAGGGCCACATGTACAGATTTCGTGTGAATTGAAGGTGAATGTTCCACTTACAAGAGACGCTGGCTCCGTCTCCCACTGTTCTCAGAATTGAATGGGCTTCCGCTTCCACACGCGGAAGTGCCCCCAAAGAAAAGCAATTTCGTGGCAGCTATAAAAGCCACCGCAAATGTTGACAAGGCCTTCAGTTGGAACGAATATAGATTCCTCTCTTTCCAAGACTCGTTTGAGCTCTGAAATGCCCGGCATACAAATTTCAACCCAACAGAGGGTCGCCGTCACCCAATCTGCTCTCTTTGGAGACAGCACGGGAGATTACTTCAACGACGCTGAGACAGGTTTGAGCGAGAACTTGTATGTAATTCAAGATGCTGACTTGAATTATTTAACGTGCCCTTCACGTCCAGTTGCCGGCTTTCCAGCAAACCTGAAAATAAACGTTCACCAGCCCATCAAGTATATCACAGTCATCCATGGTGGAGTGGTAAGGTCCCACTGATCACCAAAGAGCCCCGAATGATCTGAGCTCCCAGCGTTCAACATTAGATCGACGGTATCGAAATAGAGTACGTCAAGAATGATGGCCAGACTGCCAGCGTCTGCCACGGTACCTCTAGTAGAAACTTCTCGGACCTCTACCTGAAGACGAGCACCGTCGCTATTGGGGGTAAGTTGAGAAGTGTCCGAATTCCGATTGAATATTCAAACATAATCAGACAATGAAAACATTATCGCTGTTTCTGGACTTCACGGTTCCTCTCGATGGGGTGTTCGCGTTCTTCAACTCAGTTTCGCTATCTGCGACAGCCGTACCGGGCAAATGAGAGTTGTAGGGGTACGTAATTTTGTCTGGCCCCGTTTCTTGCTTTCAGAGTGCATGGGTGCTCAGCGATGTGCGTTTCGCAGCCCTTTGGTGGTGGCGAATCCGTTTCGACTGCGACTCCTCAGCCTTTCCGTGTCAGTGCCAATGGTAGTTTCTTTGTATTGGGAGGCTACGCCATTGACTCCCACTATAGCGGTTGGTTTTTTTCAACGCTGGTAACTTTGCCGCCGCTATTACTGACGGTGACCAATTTCCTTTTTTCAGTTGGCCAGTTGAAGGCGGTAGGGGAAAACGGTGGACTCTACGGCCTGACTTTCTTCGAATTTGCTTAACACTCTGTCTAAGCTCGAGTAGCAGGAGCAATAGATCATCAACAGGCTACCAAATGGTTCGAGCACTTGGAACTTAAGAGGAATATGGTCTGACTTGGCCACTCTTACTTCCTTAATCCAGGACCAATGTCTAAATTGTAGAGATGGATTTGAAGACTTCAAGTATTCAAGCACACCTGACGGGAGTCCTCTGAATTTCAGGCGACCTACCTGCCGGTTCTTACGCCGACTCTTCTCGACCCACGTTTCCCGCACCGTGGCCCNTGGGCCCTCTCTCCCCACAATCGCTGTTCTCGATGATGATTGATCAAGATAACGATAGCAATCATATAACATCGATCAAAGTTTCGTCAAATTAAGCGCCCATTTCACCGACTTGGAGTCTGGAGCGGACAACTGCAAACTATCATGCATCGATCACCAGCAGGCTCTAATTTTTGAAGTGTATCGTCCGCTGCTATTTGCTATGCATTGGCTTTTGTGCCAACAAGGGAGAAACTTGTACCCGAGCGGCGTGGAGATTGAAACGGCTAGTTGCCGTCATGAGCACCCAGCGTCACAAATTTCACCGGAAAGTGCACGCGCATTAAAGCCACGATGCGTGGACCCACACACCCCTTTCACAGGACATGTCAGCATTATGTCGGCGTATGACTTCTCCCATTCTCAGAACTGAATGGGCTCCCGCTTCTAGACTCGGAAGTACCCCTGAAGACAAGCAAACTCATGGCAGTCTATAATAGCCACACTAATACTTTAAAAGACTTCAGTTCAAAGGCGAACATAGAGTTCCGTACCCCCTCCAGGCTACAGGTCCAGCTAGTACTCCCA
Organism: Candolleomyces eurysporus; assembly: GCA_027579435.1. Taxonomy (NCBI): domain Eukaryota; kingdom Fungi; phylum Basidiomycota; class Agaricomycetes; order Agaricales; family Psathyrellaceae; genus Candolleomyces; species Candolleomyces eurysporus. The sequence goes on along the minus strand of JANBPK010001313.1, from coordinate 14,085 downwards.
TACTTTGAAATGATCTCGAGCTCAAACGACACCCCCGCCCAAAGCCAGAGCGTTGCCATCATCCAATCCCCCCCTCTTTGGGGGTAACTGTGGCACGCAGTTCAACGACATTGAAAGAGGTTCGAGTGACTCAAACAAGTTGTAGGTACAAAATGCTGATCCGAGATTCCTTCACACTTAGTTGTTGGGTTCCCTGCAAGTGTGACCATCAAAGTTGACCGACCCCTCAAGTACATCACTATCATGCATGGTGGAGCGGTAAGCTCTCGATCACCAAAGAGTCTCCATTGATGTTCTGAGAGCCCACCATCGGCATAGATCGACGGTATCGAACTAGAGTACGCCAAGAATGATGCCGAGACCACCAAATTTAGCCACGGCACCTCGAGTAGAACGAACCTCTTGAACAGGAGCACCGTCACTCTTGGGGGTAAGTTGAGACGTCGTGATCGACTTCATAAGCTCACATGCTGATCAGACAAGGAGAACATTGTCGCTGTGTCTGGACTTCACGGTTCCTCTATGTGGGGTGTTCGCGTTCTTCAGCTCAGCTTCGCTATCTGCGACACCAGTACCGGAAAAATGAGAGTTGCAGGGGTATGTAATATTACCTGACCCCTTTTCTTGCTTTCAGAGTGCATGGGTGCTCAGCAATGTTGCATTTTTTGCAGCCCTTCGGACTTGGCCTTTCCGATTCGACTCCCCAGCCCTTCCATATCACTGCCAACGGTTCTTTCGTTGCACTGGGAGGCTTCGCCACTAACACTGACTTAAGTCGTTAGTATTTTCAGCTGTAATAACTCTGTTGCCACGGCTGATAGTAACCAATCATTTTAGTTGGCCAGTTGTACCTGGCGGGCAAGGACGGTGGGCTTTACGGCCTGACTTTCATTGACATTGCTTACCCCTCTGTCTAAGCACAAGCAGGAGCGACATACAGACAATGACTTGTGCGCCTGGAACTTGACAGGAATGCGATTTGACTTGGCCCATCTAAACTCCTAAATCCAGAAAGAAAAATTTTCTGTATCTCCAAAAGGTGTACTGCTAGCAATCGCTCCATCCCAGTGTTCTTTCAACGTTCAAATTCGTGTAGGAGGTTTTCGGTTGGTTGGATACAAATTCAACATGTCGTGTGAAAGTTCACCTTTCACAAGACATGCCGGCGTGATGACTTGTCCGTCTCCCGTTCTCAGAACTGAATGGGCTTCCGCTTCCAAATTCAGAAGTACCCCCAAGAAAAGCAAACTCACGCCAGGAGCCTATAATAGCCACTGCACTACTTTAAAAGAGTTCGGCCCAAAAACGAACATAGTGCTGCGAACCCCCTTCAAGCTTCCAGCGACTCTTATACTTCGAAACGACCTCGATCTCAAGCAACGCCGGCGCCCCCGCTCAGAGCCAGAGCATTGCTATCATCCAATCTCCTCTCTTTGGGAGCAATTTTGGCACGCAGTTCAACGACATTGAGAGAGGTTGGTTTGAGTGACCCGAAAAAGTTGTGCGTAGTCCAAAATGCTGACCTGATGGTTCCTTCACACGTAGTTGTCGGGTTCCCTGCAATCGACGTGACCCGGCCCCTCAAGTATATCACTATCATGCACGGTGGAGTGGTAAGCACTCGATCACCAAAGAGGCTCCATTGATGTTCTGAGCTCCCAACAGATCGATGGTATCGAACTCGAGTACGCCACGAATGATGCCGAGACTACCAAATTCAGCCACGGCACCTCTCATAGAAATTCGGACCCCTACGTGATAAAGAGCACCATCACTCTTGGGGGTAAGTTGAGACAAGCTCCGGCGATCGACTTGATACGCTCACATGCTTATAATCAGACAAGGAGAACATTATCGCTGTGTCTGGATCTCATGGTTCCTCTTCCTGGGGTTATCGTGTTCTTCAGCTCAGCTTCGCCATCTACGACACCCGTACCGGGAGGATGAGAATTGCAGGGGTATGTAAAATCACCTGAGCCCTTTTCTTGCTTTCGGAGTGCATGGGTGCTCGGCAATGTCGCACTTTTTCGCAGCCATACGGCAGAGGCCGATCCGACTTGACTAGTCACCCATTCCATGTCACTGCCAACGGTGCTTTCGTTGCACTGGGGGGCTTCGCCATCAACACTGACTTAGGCCGTTAGTATCTTCAGCTGTGATAACTCTGTTGACACCCTTGATAGTAACCAATTGTTTTAGTTGGCCAGTTGAAAGCGGCAGGCGAAAACGGTGGACTTTACGGCCTAACTTTTATCGACGTTGCTTAACGTTCTGTGTAAGCCCAAGCAGGAGCGACACACAGGTGACGAGCGGATCCAACTTGACTCATCTAAAATCTTAAATTTTTTTGTGTCTCCGAAAGGTGTACTACCAGTGTGTGTGTAAGTTTCCAAGTGATCGCACAATCCCAGAGTTTTTCAACTTCCGGATTTGTGTAGAAGGTTTTCAGTTGGTTGGGTACAAATTGTTGGGCCAAGCATGGGAGTAGCCGTCGCACATTGGAGGGTGGAGTGAAGATTAATTGGGCTTCCATGTAACAGTGAATATGTACCAGACGCTGTTCACAAGCCTTGTTTAATTTATTTTACACAATCTGGGTTAGCGCCGCGGTTTATATTCGTGGCCAGTCTGCTTCGCGACATAAGTGAACTGCACACGAGATTTGTGTCCATGCCGATGAAGTGTAGCACCACTAGAGTAGAATAGTTAGTAGTAGATCTCGAGTCACTGTTTGCTGGCGCTCATCGTGGCCTACAATATCCACCCCACCGGTTTTCCTTCGCACGTTCTGCTAGCTTGCTATTGCTATTTGTCAATGGCACCGAGATTGTAGTTCATAATCCAGGAGAGTGGGCACCGCTAGCGGTACAGGTAAAATCAAACCGAACTTGATTCTTTGAATCAGTTTTAAGACTTCGAAATCGAGCCAGATGATTTCCTTTCTGAAGAGGGGATGGTGAAACAAGGCAAGCGAGAGTGGCAGAGGCCTCCATGAGAGTTCTACAAAGATAGAAATAAACCGTATTGTTTCGAAAGATAAAGCTAAGATTACATGAATGTAAGAACTCTAAGCGAACCATCGAGATGAATGGTCGCACGATACATGTGAACACTCCGAGTCCGAATCAGTCCCAGGGAAGCAGAGCGGCCCTGGCCAAGCTTGGGCCCTCAGAGGCAGCTCGGAGCATTTCGATAGGCCTGAGCCAGCATCGGCTGGGTCGGAGTCCCGGCCTTTGGGCTGGGCTCGGGCGCTTGAGTTCGCATTTTATTATCGAGCGATGAATGACTCTAGATTCAGGTGTCGCGCATTTCAGTACTCCTTCTCGATATAACCCAGGCTACTTCCCTGACTGAAGATCCACTGCCAGTAGTACGCAGTTGCACGCCCAGAGCCAAGATTTCTTCAACCAAGCTGATGCAGGAGTACATTAATGGGATTGGGTCAGCCTGTGTCCCGTGATAAATGGGGAAATGCGGCGTCTCCCGGAAGACTTCCGTCTCTCCATGTGGGCGAGACTCCGTAGACAACTATTTGAAGTTGTCTGAGCATAAGTTCGCGAACGTTCGATTGCTAGAAACCGAGCCTTTACAGCATGACAGGGACGAGTTCAAAGGGCCTTCAAAGGAAAACGACATTACTGAAACCTATAAAAAGCCACTGCAACTGCATCCTTGATCAAGAAGACTTTGGTTCAAACCAACATAAATTTCCGGATCCCTCTCCAAGCAACTACAGTTCAAGCTATTCCCCTACTTCGAAATGGCCTCGAGCTCTAAAGCCAACCTCACGCACAGCGTCGCCATCATCGAATCCCCTCTCTTTGGGGACAGCTCTGGAAAGCAGTTCAACGACATTGAGACAGGTTTAAGCGACTCAAACAGATTGTAGCCCAAAATTTCTGATGCGATGCTTCCTTCACATCTAGTTGTTGGGTTCCCTGCAAGCCTGACCATCCACGTTAATCGACCCCTCAAGTATATCACTATTATGCATGGTGGAGTGGTATGCTCTCAATTGCCAAATAGTCGACTTACATTGATTGTCTGAGCTCCAACATTAGATCGACGGTATTGAAGTAGAGTACGACAAACACGATGGCCAGACTACCAAATTCAGCCACGGTACCTCGAGTAGAAGCTCCTCCGACCCCGGAGTCAAGAAGAGCACCATCACGATTGGGGGTAAGTACGGGACTTTGTCTGAATTCCAATTGAACTTACATGGGTATACTCAGACAAGGAGAACATTATCGCTGTTTCTGGACTTCACGGTTCTTCTCGATGGGGTGTTCGCATTCTTCAGCTCAGCTTCGCTATCTGCGACACCCGTACCGGAAACATGAGAGTTGCAGGGGTATGTATTGAATACTGCCTGGCCCTTTTCCTTCAGCCTTCCGAGTGCATGAGTGCTCATCGATGTTGTGTTTTCGCAGCCCTACGGTAGCGGCCAATCCGATTCGACTCCTCACCCCTTCCATGTAACCGCCAATGGTAGTTTTGTTGCACTAGGAGGCTTTGCCGTTAACACCGACTCAAGCCGTTAGTCTTTTCAATTCACTCTGTTGTTACGACTGACGGCGACCAATCGTTTCAGTTGGCCAGTTGAGAGCGGCGGGCAAAAATGGCGGACTCTTCGGGCTGACTTTCTTCGACATTTCTCATCGCCCGGTCTAAGCTCAAGCAGGAACGACACACCATCAGCAGGCCACGGAATGATTTGCGCGCTTGGAACTAACTTAGCCCCTTTTAACGTCAAATACAGTAAAAATGTCTTCTTGTGTCTCGGAAATATGTATTACTAGTGATTGGTCAATCCCAGTGTTTTATTTTCAATGTTCAGATTCTCCTCGAAGGCGTCCAACTGGTTAGGTACAACTTGCCGAGACCCAGGACAAGTATGGAAACGGGTCGTCGTATGTGAGAGAGTAGAGTAGGTGCCAAAGATCAATTGGACTTTCATATCAATGTGCGTCTACACTAAACACTGTCCATAAGCTTCTTTTCAGTTCGTTTGCACAATCACGACCGTCTGTCTAATATCAGGCAGACTGCGTACAACAACGATACTCCCGATTGAACGACCCCACACTGAAATCCAATTGAATATCCCTCGCGAACCCGTCATCTTGAGGCAGCTTTTCCAGCCGTTCAAATCCAGCCTCCACATATTTCCCTGGGTGTTCTGAATCCCACTCTTCCCAAAAGTCAACATCATAGCAAGAAAAGTTGTCGATATATATCTCAACCGTCTCAAGCCTCGCCACACCAAGATGAGATGGCGGGTTCCAACGCGACTCGACGACGTCCAAAATAGGAGGCATTCTTCCACAATAACCGAGATAGCTATATTCGATGTTTCGGAGGCGAGGGCAGAGCATATGGGTGTCCAAGCTCTGGCTACGGTCCAGGGTGAGACACCACATCGCTTCGTCCGAGTTGAGAGTGTTTATTTTCAATTCTTTGAGGGAGGGCGAAACGGCCTGTAAAACGTCCGGCCAAGAGGGGTCCGCACAATTCTTCGCTACGTACGACAGGTATTCAAGTGGGCACTTTGACCCATGGAGGAGACCAGCAAGTCCGGTATCCTTATCAGAAGAAATGTATAAGGAAAGCGATCGCAGGTTGGGTAGGGTGATGTAGGCCAGAAGCGTATCGTCCAGTATATCTATGTCGAGTTCCTCCAGTTGTTCTTGACACACACTTCCGTGGGAGTAGCTTTCGTTGCTGTCAAAGTCATCGTCGTCAGCTTTGATGGACAATGACCGAAGTTTAGGACAATCTCTTGACAGCAATTTCAAGGTTCCAGCGATGACGGAAAAGCTGCCGCAGGAAAGTTTGAGATGCTTCAATTGGTTCCAAGGCATGGATTCTTCTATTATGTTGCGCCATGCGTCCATGTCACGTATAAATGTTTCGAACCGAATGTTCACACTGAACAGGGCTGGCGCATGAGAGATGCTGTGTGTGAAGGGCTTTGCAACACTCTGGGATTCATGAAGGATGCGAAGAAACCCTGAAGTCAGTTGCTCCAGCCGGGGAAAACCAGGCGCTTGAAGAAGGGTAGAATACACAGTGTCTTCTTGAAAGTCAATTGAGACGCGCCGCTATCGAGAGTGATGATGAACGAAAGACTGAACCGCCATCTTTTCAACGTCTGGGTCCACCCATTCGCCCATCTTCTTAGGCTGAACAGCGAAAGAGATTCGCCAAGAGCGCGATCGCTCGAGCCACTACTCAATCACTGGCACAGGCGGATTACACGTAGCTACGCTGCACAGAACGGAGATCGTAGACCAGAGCAATGGAAAGGATAGCGCCAGACGCGCCCATCGTTTGCATATGCTTGTAAGAACGACCAGGGGTGGGTTGGAGTAAGCGGCTGAGTCCATGCAACTGAGAAAAATCTCGTGCACGAGTTCGTTGGAAAGGTCGTCGAAGCAGGCCTAAGTACTGTTAATTTTATGTTTTGTACACTCCAGATAGTATGCATTACCATTTCACGATGTAAAGAGCAGGATACAACAGTGACACCTGTGTCAATGAAAATTTACAGTTCCTTAGGTCGGAAGACGGCAAAAGGCGTGGTGAGTGGTAAAAACAAAGTACCGTTCCTGATTGGGACTTGGCGCCGTTCTAGAAAGGTGAAATCTGTGAGGTCGGAGCTTGAATGCTTGCAGTGGACGCTTCCCCGCCCAGGCCTTGTCCTTCTGCCAAATGGTTATTCTAAGCTAAAGTACTTATGCCGGAAGACCGCTCCGAAGCGCTTCAAGAGCAATGAACCTAGGCCTAAATCACATTAAACTATATGCTAGGTGGCACGGGTGGCACGGGTGGCCCGGCACCTAATGCTTCAGGCGCAGTGGCACCATCCGAACAAACAATAGATGTAGCATCTGCACCGAATCTATTTGACCAATTCGTAAAATGCGGTTGAACCAAAAATGAGACGGATATCGGTAGCTAACTATGGGAGACTACAAGTTGAGTCTGACGGGTTGCCGCCGCAAAAAGATGTAGGAGGGAGTAGTCATTTCAGCAAGGCCCAGGTGCGAAGATAAAATAGTACAGGTACCCACCTAGCTCTTTACAGGTTCCTGTACCCAATGCTATTTGGTAGAGCTACCTACCAACTCGGCCCGCTATTCTATGTGTCTAGCTCGGATCGTGCACAGACGCGTCAGCAAGCACATGGGGGTGTTAGGAAAACAGGGGACCGTTGAAATGCGTCGCAGGATAGCCTGTGTATGTATGTTTGTTGACAGAACCTGAGCTATTTGTGACCGCCGACGGTGGAGCTTTTGCGAGCTCAGTGATTGACCTAAATGTTCGAACTTGTACAATGAATCTTCATTTCAATGGTTGTGCAAATGCCACGGCGTGAGGTGAGGGTCTCAGTGAGGGCAGCATAAAAGGTGCGACCATCAAGGCTTCCAAAGCAAGGTTATGTACGGCCGTAGTACATTGAAGAGCTGTGGAGCAATTCCTGAGTTGCGTGAGGTTGGAGGTGAGGCAGGACAGAATGTTGAACACTTTGACGAGATAAGGTTTGGGGCGCTTAAAGAACTCTTGGGGGCCGTCACAGAACACCGGATCTTCTTGGAAAGCCTCAGTCTGGGGCCTCGATACCTTCACATGATGACACAAATATGGCAAAGACTATGACACAGGCCTTGTCCCCAAGGCCTGTGGTGTTAAGGTTCCCGTACCAGCTACGATGTGTCGTTCGATACTGATCATACGACAATGAGAGAATGACGCCTTACCTTCACCACTATTCAGTAGTCTGCATGTGATAGCCTCTCATCTAATCACGCGCTCTGACACACCACCAGCCTCGCGGCACCATCCACTTACTATCTCGCCCGCATACCGGCAACTTCACCGTCCATTGCCAGAAAGCTCTGTTTTTCTCTCCATGTTCACTGATATTATTACATCAGAAGCTCTCTACTGGCACTGTAGAGGCCAGCAACCGAGGTAAAGGCAGAACTGTCGACTATCACTATTGTTCTAGCTAGCCGAGATTGATTAGCGCCCGGCGCCATTGACCCCGAGGTTTCACTCAGTAAGCACATGCATGAAACTAGGGACGTTGCATCCGGCGTTCGCCTTCTGGGCAGGCTTGTGACCATTCATTCAATGCAGAAAGGGTCTTCAAGTTTCTCTTGGAAGATTGCTATCTCTCTTGGCCAATAGATTACGTGCCAATTTCGAGAACACGTTGGGACCAGTGTGAATGGAATTGCGGTACACGAAGTTTACGAAGGTTAGATTTGAGCCGGCAGCTGACCCCCTTCGAAACGTGGATAGACTCATTCGGGCTCCCCTGGGCACAGGGGACTCGGTTCCCGCAAAGGGAAAGCACTAGACAAAACTCTATAAAGGATGCTGCATCTCTGGACAGAATCCCACCCAAGCGACCGTACAATCTTCTCTCCAAGGCACACTCAAGTATCAACTCCAGCCGCTCTCACACTTCGAAATGGGAACCTCCACTCAAGTCGTTGCCACCGTCCAATCTGCCCTCTTTGGAGACAGCAAGGGCGAGCACTTCAACGACATGGAAAAGGGTTTGTCCAAAAACTGACATTTGTAGCTTAAAATACTGATTCAGCAGTTTCCTTCATCTAGTTGTTGGCATCCCCGCAAGCGTGACCGTCAACGTTGACAAGCCCCTCAAGTCTATCACTTTCATGCACGGTGCAGTGGTACGCTCGATTGCGGCAAAGAGTCCCTAATACTCTAAGCTTCCAACCTTAGCTCGACGGTATCGAACTCAGTTATTCCAAGTCAAGGGGTGACTCGCACACTACAGTCACTCACGGTACTTCTCCCCGCAGCGATGACAGCGGATTGACAATCGAGAAGGTCAAGATTGGGGGTGATTTTAGTTTCTAATTCATGATCCACTCATCTACGAAGCTTACATATTTATCATCAGATAACGAGAAGATTATCGCTTTCTCCGGGCTTCAGGGCACTTCCAATTTCAGAGGCCATCGTATTCTTCAGCTCTACTTCACGACCTACGACTCTAAGACCGGGAAAATGGAGGTTAAGGGGGTATGTGATATTCCCTAACCCTCGCTTCTGCTATTGGAGTGTATAAAAGCTCATCATTGTACATTGTGGTAGCCTTTTGGTAGAGGGCAGGGCAGCTCTCCTGAGCCCTTCCATGTCACTGCTAACGGGGCTTTCGTTGCCGTCGGAGGCTACGCCATTGACACAGACTCTAGCCGTTAGTATTCCAGTGCGATAATTCTGTTTCCACTGACAGTGACAAATGGTTTCAGTTGGCCAATTGGTATCGGACGACGAGGACGGTGGGCTGTACGGCCTGACTTTCTTCGACGTTGCCTATCGCTCTGTCTAAGTTCAAGCGGAGCGGCGCCGTCAACAGGCCACCAGATGATTTGCGCCCTCGGAATTCGAAGGAATGTGATCTTACTTTGCCTCTCTTATCTCCTGAATCCAGAAAAAAAATATTTCTCTTGTCTCCAACATGTGTACTACTAGTGTGTGTAATCGGACAATCCCAGTGCTTTCCCCAGTGTTCAGGTTGTTTTTAAGGCGTCCAGTTGATTGAACACATATCAGGACAAGCATGGTAATTGGACAACACGTCGCACTGAAGGGCAACAGAGGATCGATTGGGCTTCCATATGCATCTATACTGAACGCCTTCCTTTATCTGTTTGCACGATCCCAAGTCTGCCTGTTCAACATCAGGTAAACTACGATGTACAAAGGTGATACTCCCGCTTAGATGATCCCACGCGAAAACACAACCGCACGTCCCTCACAAACCCATCATCCTGAGGCAGCCTCCTCAGGCGTTCGAACCCAGCCTTCACATATTTCTCCGGGTGCTCCGGATCCCATTCTCCCCAATACTCGAGCTCAACTTGAATATCCCGGCGTTGAGGATCCTCAATCCGTGTCATCGCCGTCTCAAGCCTCGCCACACCAGGATGGGATGGTGGGTTCCAACGAGACTCAATGACATCCAGTACGGGAGGCGTGCCCCCATAATAGTGGGTGTAGCCATACTTGATGTTGCGGAGACGTGGGCAGCGAATTTGGGGAAGTGGTTGCGAAGTGCCAGGCACCATGCTCACGTCATTATCTAGGACGAGCAATGACATTGCGTCATCAGAGTTGTGAGTGTTGATCTCCAACACTTTCAGGGATGGGGATACAGCCTGAAGAATGTCCGGCCAAGGCGACTCCCCGACGAAAGGAGCCTCGTACGACAGGCATTCAAGCGGACATTGCGACCGCTGGAGGAAGCCAGCAAGTCTTGTCTCGTACTGCGAATGAAGCCGTAAACGAAGTGAGCGTAGTTTGGGTAAGGTGAGGTAGGCGAGGAGTATGTCGTCGCCGCGTGGGATCTCAATACTGAGTTCCTCTAGGTGCTTGTGGCATACAATGTCATAGGAATGGCTGTCGTCCCTGTCGCGGTGCTCGACGTTGATATTCAATGATTGAAGGTTCGGACAGTCACTCGACAACAACTTTAAGGTGCGTGCGACGGAGAAACTACCGGGAGAAAGGCTGAAATGCTTCAATTGGTTCCAGGGAATTTCTCTTTCAAACCGGTTGTGCCATAGGTCCATCTGGATTAAGGTCCCAAAGATCCGAACGCCCAGGTCAGACAGGGCTGGCGAATGAGAAATGATATGCGTGAAGGGCCTCCAAACACTCCAGAATTCCCGAGGAGTGCAAGAAGACCTGAAATTCAGTTGCTCCAGCTGGGGAAAACCAGGTGCTTCAAGAAAGGCCGAATACGCAGTGTATTCTCGAAAGTCGATTGAAACGCGCCGCCATCGAGAGTGATGTTGAATCAAGGTCTGCACCGCCCNTTTTTTCAACGTCGGGGCCCACCCATTCGCTCTCTTGCTTATGCTGGATAGCGAAAGAGATCGGCGAAGACCCCGATCGCTTGAGCCACTGTTCGATAACAGGCACAGGAGGACTACACGTATTTCCGTCGCACAGAACGGAGATCGTAGACCAGAGCGATGGAGAAGCTAGTGATAGCTGCATCCATTGCTTGCATACGCCCGTGAAAATGCCCAGCGGTGGGTTGGAGTAAGTGGCTGAGTCCATGCAACTGTGAAGAATCTCGTGCACGATTTCGTTGGGTAAGTCGTTAAAGCAGGCCTAAGCACTGTTAGCTTCATGTTTTCGACACTCCAAATCGCATGCATTACCATTTTACGATGTAATAGAGAGCGGAATAAATCGGTGACGCCTGTGTCAATGAAGATACCACGGCTCTTTGAGTCGGAAGGTGGTGGTAAGTGGCAAACAACGAATTGATGGTTGCATCGGATCTCGAATACCTCATACACACACACCTGGAAGCTTTATGCAACAGCTATTTGTAGCTACTTCTACCACAAGACAATTCTGAAGCACTGAAGAAACGATAAACCCAAATCACATTGGACTATGTACATGGACAGAAAATATAGACGATCGCTAAAGTATTTAGTAACACCAGGAAACTAACTAAACTAACCAACAATAACTATCGACCGGAGGAAACACCGGACAACTATACGTAGAGAAAGGTAGAAGAAAGAACAAACAAGACAATAGATCCAGGCTAGAGATGTACGATAACGATAGAAAACTTGGAAAAATCCGATTCTAAGAAGTTCCTATGTGGTGTGTGTATGTAGATAGCAAGTGATATATGATATGTGTGCTTGATGGATGGTGTGGCGAGGCAGGGAAAACGGAAAAAGGAGAGAAAGGGTAGACGGGACGGACATACGAAATACAACAACACCAGGAGAGCGTTGTTCTTGTTCTTGGTCTGCTTTTGTAGTGATGACGACGATATTGATACCGATACAACCGATGATGGTGAAACGAGTGTGTGTAAGGAGTGATCTGAAAAAAAGAATATCAGAGTGGGCTCGATACAAGAGGCAAGACAGGGATGGCCAGGCACTCACTATGGAGGTTTTGATGTAAACGAGAGCTGAGATGAGGATTTGATGTGATGAAACGCGGATGGAGGTATGTATGGCGCGGCGAGGGGTTCGAGGTATAGGGTATGTGAAGGGTTTACATCAAACTCTTGCGCGTTTGGCATTCGTCCGAGTATCCGCAGCTGCCGAATACGAGGAATGTAGGCGTGATGAATGGGCGATTTCGAGGGACTGAATGGAAGCGGATATGCAGCGACATGAGCAAGCATGAATCAGAATGACGCGCCAGAACAAGTGTGCACCTCCAATTACTCACCTTTGGAGTTGTGATGTAGAGAGGAATCACGGACGACGGCGACGACGAGTCGTCATCGTCGTCAAGGTCGGACTCCAGGCTCGAAGCCGAGCGCTTATCCCCAACTTGAGGTGTCCTATACAGACCAATGTAGGGCTGCCTTTCCACGGGTGCCAATCCATACGCGCGCAAGAAGTCTGAAATAGTGGAGATTCGTCAGCTGCATATGGGTCATATCAGAGGAGCCACTCACTGATAGTCCGGTATCGGAAAATGAAGGTCGCGATCTTGCCTAGACTGGCAACCTCGGTGGAGCTCGAAGGGAGTAAGGATGCCAGCAACGGCGCCTGAGAGGAACAACAGAGTCGCTGTGCTGCGAGATCGGACAATCCTTCATGTATCCTCGTTTCACCGGAGGCAACGACGTGAACTTCCAGGGTGATGGTGCCGCCGAGCGGTGTGCGAACATGGTGGGCTAGATAGGGCGGCGTTAAGGCTCTCGTACTTTCGTCACCTCATCGCTAGAGCCACTCACCAGGAGAGTGCGAAGGAAACGACAGAGGTCGACTATACATCGATGATGTTTGTATCCGGGAGAATACAGCTGGAGCATAACTCCTAGCCTTGATCAGTCTACCACCGTACTGGCAGCCGTCAACAGTGACGAATCCCCCGATGTCCACTGTACCATCAAGGTCGCGCCATCGCATGGCAAAGTTCTAGTCACCATTGCCGTCAGTATGAGGATCGCACGCTGAAGTAGCAGTATAACCCACCATTTCCGGTTCGTAGGCGATCCAACACGAAACCACACCGGCGCTCGCGTCCTTCTCCACACCATACACCGCGAACGGAGTCTTGTTCTCATCGGAAATCCAAGCCTCAACACCGTTGATACGCAACATATTCGAAGCTGGAGGGGTATCGTCCTTGAAGCTTGAAGTCCGCTGGGCTTATAGCTGTAACCAGCTATTGTCGGGAGTCGTTAGGCGACTACAAAAGGGCTGATTGAGGGCTGCGACTGCGACCGAAAGGTCGTCGAACGCACGAGCGAAAGGAGAGGGAGGAGTTGGACAATAGGGAATGTGGATCCTGGAGCCTTCCTTATACTGAAAAGGACGGTCTACGGCTCCATGAAGGCGCCGCCACTGCAGTTTGAAGTTGGGCGGTGCTGGGCTCTGCCAAAACTGGGCCGGTGCACTGGCATTGGCCGGCTGACCGCGAGACCGCTTTGCTTGTTTCTGACGTCGCCTCAGATCAATCAAATCACGGAACTAAATGTGACCAGTGTCTCGGGATGGAGATGTATATGATAAGATGAGTACAGGAAGGCAAGAACTCGACAAATCTACAAGCCGTTGAAAGGACCCAAGACAATTCGAATACATTCACGGGTCGTGGAGGCAACATCTCCAGCAAGTCTCCTCATATTCAAGATGAGAATTAAAGTTGCACTCCCGTATGCCACCTAATTGATAGGGGTAATCGTTGCGTTTACATTGGAATTGAGGCGGAACCTCAGCACGGCTCGAAGGTGCGGTCACCAGGGTAGCTGCGACCATGCTGGAAAACATATTCGAGAAGCCAAAAGAGGTATAGCCGGCATTGTCGTATTAATAGGCTGATTGACTATGCGACTCCCAAAGCCAGGTCAGCACGCTGGGGGCTTCAAGAATCGTAGCAAGATTAACCTCCTAAGAGGGATCAGTTTAGGCGAGTAAATGACGACCTGATGAGAGTACATGTGCTTAAACCAGGATTTGAGGCTAACCTATAGCTTGAGGTTGGGCCTTGCAGGGCTCCGAACTTATCTTTGTTCGAGGCGACGTTGTGCACGTGCGATCGAGC